>JAAKBH010000645.1:0-163202 GCA_019776075.1 Amaranthus palmeri | reverse complement strand
GTGACAACAATTAATAATATCCTTATCATAATAATAATCATATATATATCCATCAAACATGTTTTAAATTCTCAAAAACAGATTAAATCATTGACAATTGACAATAATAATACCATGAGGAATACATAGATATATTGAAATCATAATTTTTGAATTGGTATTTTTTCATTATAAATAACAATAAAATAATATTGAGGACTTTTCTATGAAAGGGAGGGTTATATTTATTACTCTTTGAAAACAATTTATAAATTAAATATTTTTAAACAGTTTGTTGATAATGAATATATAAATATAAATACACACAATATTCTAAATAAGTTTATGATATATTGGAGGAATATATATTTTGGTGTACATTTAAATTTGGTATTGATTTAAAATGGAAAGCCTATGTCCATCTTTGAAGCCAATAAAAACAAGAAGGGAAATAATTGAGGAGGCGGATGAGCCGCTTAGCCCGATGGCGCGTGTATTTCACGCGCCGAAATTCGACGCGTATATAGTGGCCATGGTAGGGTGTAAGACAAAAATCAACGTGGAGGTTATTAAGGAAGGGATTTGCCAAACCATGGTTAAACATCCTCGTATCTCTAGCAAATTGGTAAGGATTTCATCACCTTGATCAATTGGACTTTTTCTAATTAAGTTTTTTTGTTGATTACTTACGGCCCGTTTGGTTAGTGGTACTAAATGGTGGTAATAGGAATGATTTATAATGTAAAATTTCATCAAACTTCATGTTATTCCCATGGTAATGAAACTTTGATCAGAAAAAAGTTTTTTTGTTTACAAATTTTCATTACCCCTAATACCACCTCTCTTAGGCCACGTTTGTATTGGGTGTAAATATTTAAGGGAGTAAAAAAAGTCAAAGTAAGAAAATGAAGTTGATAAATGATAAATTTGTGAAATTTAATTGTTGTAGAAGTAGAAGAATGATTGCAAAGTAATTAAAAATGAAGGGAAATCTCAATTTTGTGGGGTAAATATTTATCCTAGGGGAGGGTAGGGGAATGTATTATCTCCATAATTGGGGAAATCATCTTATTTTTCCTTCATTATTTTTATTTCATGCTCATTTTACCTTATTCACAATGATCTCAACTACTTTAAATGCATCTCTATTTGCTTTCATTTCATTAGTTTGACTTTATTTCCCCCCCTTAAATATTTACACCCAATACAAGCATGCCCTTATTGGTAATGCATTGGAATGAATTTTATGAACAAAGTGAGATGATTGAAGGTTGCCAAGCATGACCATTAAGATAGCCAAAAGATTTTTTTAACCAAAATGACACTAATTTTTCATTCTCATTGCCACGATTTATTACCACCTACCAAACAGGTCGTTAGAGTAGAAAACTAAGTTGCTCTAATAAGTAAAAATCGCTATCATTATCGTTATTGTTATTAGCGTTTTTTAAAGGTTTTTTACTAGCAGTAATAATTTATATATACCGATAAAATCTATGTCGATCTCAAACGTACATACGTATACATTATTTTGAAAATTAGTGTTTTAAATGTAAGGTTGTATAAAATTTGATCTAAAGCACAAATTAAATTTAGATCAACATTTAATTTTTAGTTTTTTATCGACATTTTTAAAATTTTTAAATGTAAGGTTTTTTGTATTCCCTCCTATTTAAAATATATAGGTGTCTAATTTTCTTTTGGGACACTATTCATCTATCGCTCTTTATTTTATTTTTAATCTATAAGTTATAACATAGTTATATGTAATCTTATTTGATTCGTTTTAATTGTAAAGCTTATTAATATTAATTTTTTATAATTTTTAATTATCTATAATTATATATTAAATGTATTAGATAGAATGTATAAAATAAATGAAACAGATAAGAGGAATAAAAGGGAGTATGATTTAGGGATCATACCGGGCTACATATGCTAATCATTTTTTATACACAAATTCTTGTGAGAGACGGTCTTTTTGAAAGACCATATCTTATTAGGTTGGCCTATAAAAAATGTAAAGTAAGAGTAGAATATAAGCTTTGATGGACTGGACCTGAGAGACGTCTCTCAGAAAGACGGTCTCTCAGGACACTGTTATATTGTTTTTTGCGCACTCTTTTGCCGCCTTATAAAAGTCAACGTTCATGCGCTCTTTATTTTTAATCTATTGTTAGATTACAGGCTTACAACATATCATTATACAATAATAAAATAATTAATAATAAATGATTATAGGATAAATTGAAGGAAATGGAGAATTAGATAAGAATAGATTTAAAATTCTTACTTAAAAAATGGTACTTGCTTTTTAACTGAGATAAAATCCGATTCACTTAACTTATTATGTAATAATACGATAGAATAAATAAATTGTTTGCGAAGCCTGTTGAGGAAGTAATATGGAACCAACTAATCTAAAACTTATGCTGATGGTCGGTTGAGTTCCCGGAATAAGTTATATACTCTAACACGTTCCCTCACACGAGAACATGGATTAGAAGTGTGGTTGTGATTATGCATTGAATATTCCACTTTAAATAAAGGGTGTTTGAGATTCGAATTCGTGACTTTTTGCCACACTGGCTTCTGATACCGACTATGTAAGAAATCACTTAAAGTTGTCAACCAAAAACTTAAGCTGATGATTGAGGCCCTAAGATATGCTACATACTCTAAAACTTGTAAACAAAAAAACATAAAAATAGCAACTTTGCAAAATAGTTCCTAAGATAAGCAGTTTTTTTTCAAAGCTGTGGTTTGGGGCTGTTCGCTGTTAGTAACATCGAACAAAAACTGAAGGTCAAAAAAGTCAATGAGTGTGTTCGCTGTTACAAACAGAGAACAAAGACTTTGACTATTTTTAACCTCCGACCTTTATTCACTGATAGTACCACTAACCAAAAGGACCTACTTGTAATGCTTGGAATAATGGCATAAATTTTTTTATAACTAAACATTTAAACAATATAAAATCTGGAAAAACTTTAACGATCTGTTTGGTATGTGGTAATAAATGGTGGTAATAGGATTGAAAAATTAGTGTAATTTTGGTTGCTTAATCTCTTGGTTACCTTGATGTTCATGTTACAATGTCGTTAAGGTATGGAACTTTTGATGAAATTTCACACTATAAATCATTCCCATTACTGCCATTTAGTACCACTAACCAAACGGGTCATAAAGGTATTATATAAGGTTGATTGTAGGGTGTGGGATAAACTAACATGTAAGTCAATTTTCAAACGATTAAAGAATATGAGAAAATTTTCAAATGAGGTAATATAGTTTTGGACCTATACCGTTGTCATATAATTGCAATCTATATTATTGTTATCACATCATGTCGTATGTCTTCAAGTGTTTTTGCTCAATAATTCAAATGTAATTGTACGTGCATTTATTTTATATGTGATAATGATGTTTATTATTACGGGTCAATCAAAAATAATCACATCCAAAAAAATCTCTACCCCAAAAGGCAATTAATAACATTGAGGCAATGCAACAAAATGGTATCGTTATTGTTTTATCAGTGTGAGAATGGGCGATCTAGTGTAGAGAATCTAATAGCACGTTTTAACAAAGAAAAAAAATACATTATAAAATTTTAAATTTGATATAGTGGCAATCACAGATAAATTAAAACTCAAATTACAATCTACCAAGAAGGTGATATAATTGTCAAACCACAATATATAAGTTGGAATTATTGTGTTTGGGTTGTTTAATGATTTGCTTATTGATGCTACTAATGTTTTTGGATTATAGGTCCATATGATCAAGAATTCGAGCTTGTTACAGGCATATGCTTAGAATCACCTCAGTTTCAAAATTAACTATTTGTTTAATTATTTGTTTGCAGGTTTTTGATCCTAAGAATCCTAGTAAACCCATTGGATGGATCCGAACCAAAGTAAACATAAACGATCATATCATAATCCCACCTTTGAATTATTCAGAACTAAACTCTAATGAAAATTTTGTACAAGACTATGTTTCAAAACTTGCTCAAAAATCCATGGACTTAACCAAGCCATTATGGGAAATCCACATCCTTAACATAGAAACAAAAGATGCTAAAGCCATTGCAATATTCAAAATCCACCATTCGGTCGGAGATGGTGTTTCTCTTATGTCCTTAGTCCTTGCTTGTACTCGAAAAAGCTCGAATCCCAATGAGTTGGCTACTCTACCTACCGAAAATATGAAGAAGAAGAAGAAGAAACTGATCGACGTAAAAGGCTCATTTTGGTTGTTTAAATGCTTTCTATGGATGTTCTTTGCACTCAAGATATTGTGGAATACATTTATAGATTTGAGCTTATTTTCCGCCACGGCCATGTTTTATAAGGATAGTAAGACTCCTTTAAAAGGCTCTCTTGGGACTCAATTTAATCCTAAGAAGTTTGTTTATAGGACTTTTAGTCTTGATGATGTTAAGTTGGTGAAGAATTTCATGAATGTGGTATGTTTCTATTAGAGTTTATAACGTATTCTGGGGCCTCAACCATCGGCTTAAGCTTTTGGTTGAGTTGGTTCCTTAACATGGTATCAGAAGCCAACGTGACAAGAGGTCACGAGATCGAATCTCAACCACCCCTCATTTAAGTGGAATATTTAGCACCAGGTATGAGGAGAGCATGTGTTGCATCCACACTTCTAGGCCAAAGGGCTCTCGTGTGAGGGAGCGTGTTAAAGTATATAACATATTCTAGGGCCTTAACCATCAGCTTAAGCTTTTGGTTGAGTTGGTTCCTTAACAGTTTCCTTTTGCATGTGATTTTAATATGGTAATTGTTTAAAGAGATACATTCTGTATTAGGGCATGTACTGCATCCACACTTCTAACTTAAAGAGCTTTAGTTTGAGTGGGTATATTAGAGTATATAGCATATCTTGAGGCTTCAATCAAAGCTCAAATTTTTAATTGCATTGGTTCCTTAATATAACTCTATCTGTTAAGGAACCATCTCAACCAAAAGCTTAATCTGATGGTTGAGGAGGCCTTAAGATATATTATATGCTCTAACACACCTCTCACACGAGAGCCCTTTGAGCCAGAAGTGTCGATGCAACACAGGTCGTCTTCATATTTGGCTCTCAATATCTACTTTAAAATAAGGGACGACCAATCTACCTTCCAGCCGAATCTCTATTAACATTCAAAAAAACACAAATGCTTGTGAGAGACGCTCTCTTTAAGAGACCGTTTCAAATTGGGTCGACCCATAAAGAAAAATGTAGAAAAGAGTATATATTAAGCTTTGATGGGCTGGGCTTTAGAGGCGTCTCTCAGAAAAACAATCTCTCAGAAAACTAACTGAATTTTTAATTATCACCACTTTAATTAGTTTTTGCATGATTCTTTTTGGTACTAATTATATTGATATGTTTTTGATGATTTTTTCAGACAATAAATGATGTGGTTTTGGGGATTACTCAAGCGGGAGTATCACGTTACATGAACCGGAAGTATGGTTAGTTTCTCAAAAAGACGGTCTCTCAGAAGACTAGCTGATATTAATATTGTATAAATTTAATTTGATTACTTTTCTAAATGTTGGTCTAACTGTATTGAAATATATGTAAAATTGAAAATTTTTATGTTGAATATATGATTAGGTGAACTTAAGGGAGATGAAGAGGCTCAGAAGAATAATTTGCCTAAGAATATCCGTCTCAGATCAGCTCTGCTTGTCAATCTTAGACCAACTTCAAATATTGAGGTTAAATAAATTGTTCAATTATTTTGGTCATTAATATTAGTCAAATATGATAGTGTTAAGCCGTGACAATTCGTCACATGATTACTTTATGAGTCCACTTGTGTGAACATATCTACTGAAAATGCCCACAAACCCACGGATAATGAGTGTTGACTTGCATACAATACTTAATGAATTTCACTCTTCCCAAAACCGGCCATATGCTATTAGGAGGATTGCTCACCAAGCATTATATGCAAGTCCACTATCCAATATATTAGCGATGTAGGATCCTCCTCACATATGAATTATTTCCAACATATAATCAGTCGTCTTATACATTGTCATTTTCGTGTGGCACAAGTGCGTTGTGTGCCGCGAAGTTTAGGATACTAATTAATATGGGATGGGCCGAACTCTTACCCCTAACAATGTTTTGAACCAATTTATCTATCGTATTATGTATTATACAATTCGATAATAATATAGATTTTAATCAAATGACCTAGGTCATGACTTAGGCAGACACGAGCTTAAATTCACCCTTTCTTGGACATTATCCCATTGGCAATTGTCAAGACGTATTGGCATTTCTTATTCATCATCATCATTAGGGGTGTTCAATGGGCCGGATAAGGGCTGGGCCGGGCTTAAGTAAATATGGGCCGAGCTGAATAAGGGCCCTTTAGAATTAATATGGGCTTTGAATGGGCCGGGCTTTGAAAGCCCGGTCCGGCCCATTTTTACTACTAAAAATATTTTTAATCCCCATTTTTCAATTTATAACAATTAAATTATCATTTATAATAAAAAAATTAATAAAATATTAATAATTTCATTGACATTGTCATTTATAATATTTAAATTATACATTAATTATGTTATTTACAAAGATCCGTTTTCGGCCCTTATTGAGCCCTTTTATAGCCCGCTTCATTTTACATAAAGTAAAGCCCGTTTCCGGCCCGGCCCATTGAACACCCCTAATCATCATACTTAGTTAGTGTATTCTTTTCATAAAACTAAAGATCATCTGGGTCTGAAGAGAAATGAAAGACTGTAATTATTGCCATAATTTAAGCTCCAAAAATATTGTTTAAAGGAAAATACATTTTGCCCACTAAGATTATTGAAACAAATTATTATTTTGACAGCATTTAGCAGAACAAATGGAAGCAAATGAGGCTAAGAAAAAATGGCAATGGGGCAACTCAATTGGTTATGTCCTCCTTCCTTTTGACATTGCGTTACATGATGATGCTTTGGATTACATACGAAGTGCTAAGGCCACCATTGACAAGAAGAAACAGTCCTTTGAAGCTATCTTCACATATTTATCAGCAAAACTTATGCTCAAGATTTTGGGACTTAAGGTAACCACTAACCACTTCTATTCAAAAACAATAATTATAACACACTAGTGTATAACCTGGTGCAATGCACGATTTTTTTAACCTTGACTACACAATAGACATGATATTAAAAAAAAGCTAGAAATATATATGAATTAACTTTGTAATTTTAGAAATTGTCAATAATATATTAAGCAATAGTCGAAGATGCTTTAATGGTAGATATATTGCTAAAGATCAATTGTCATGTTATTAGTCTTTAGCCAATAAGTAAATTTTATTTGGCAAGTTTTCTTAAATGACACTTGGAATTTTTCAAGCCTTTTATTATAATGTATGATGATTTGAAAAACACAAAAACTTGGGTGAGATCATCTCACTTGTGAGACGCATTATATCGGGCTGGGCCACCGGCCCAATATTACATGTTTTTTTTATCAATTTCACAAATTAAAATGTCAAGTTTAAGAGTTAAAAGACCAATTTAATGACATAAAAGACCAATTATAAGGATTTGAAATTAGCATTTTAAGTCATATAATTTGATAGTTTTAAGACTTAAAAGGTCAATATTAATACTTAAAAAACCAATTTTAAGACTTAAAAAGCCAATTACAAAACATTAAATTCTCATTTCAACTTTAAAATAGGATTTATCAAATATTAAAGCTAATAATTAAAATTTTGAAATTGACCAAGTCTTAAAATTGGATTTTTAAGTTTTGAAATTGTCTTTTTAAGTCTTAAAATTAGAATGTCAAAATATTTTTAAAAAGTTATTGGGTCTGGGCCAATTGCACGGCTAAAATCGTTTCACAGGAGAGTAACCCTTTGAAAAATGACCCGTTTAAAACGAATGATTATAATAGAACAAATATGATCACAATTCTTATCACATATTAGTTTTACTATCTAAATCACATTTAATTTTCATCATTTTCACTGTTTAATATCAATAACCATATAAGTCGTTAAAATATCGTGTATAGTTCAGGGGAACTAATCATCATAAATTCTACTAAAGCAATAGAAGAATGTGACAAGTGTCACAATTTTAAGAGTTATTTTCCCGCCTAATTTTACTTAAGTTATTTTAGGTAGTTTTCTAGATTTAATTTTATTCCATTGATTTGATTAATTAATTTAACTCATATTTGATTTTGTCTAATGTGTTTTTCCATTAATGCTTTTTTTCACTTCTACAATAGTCTTTAATAACCAATTTTTTTCTCATATATTTTTTCAAAAATTCTTATGATTCCGTGCTTAGCACGAGTATATACCTAGTATATTCTGTTACCTCATTGTTTATTTTACAGGCAACGGTTGGTTTAACACACCGAGTTATTTTCAATACTACCTTGGCCTTTTCAAATATGGTGGGTCCAAAGGACGAAATAAGCTTCTATGGCCACCCCATAACTTTCCTCGCTCCTAGTGCTTACGGACACCCACACGTAAGTGGTTTACATTTTTGACATGATTTTATGGTTTTTTATTTTGAATTATAATAAATTATAAAAATATTTATTAAATTATATATATTTTTTATTTAAGTAAAACTATGCATTATATTTAGGGAAAATTACATTAAAAACTCCCAACTATTAGTGGTTTAAATATAAAACTCCCAACAATTGATTATTATTTAAAACTCCCAACTTTAGGCCTATTTTGAATTTAAAGTCCAAGATGACTTATAACCGGATAAATTAGTTTTAGTTGAGAAGTAGTGAGACCAAATTGTAGTTAGTAATCACCTCACTCTTTTGACCTTACACGACCCTTCAAGTATCCTCCCATTTTAACAACACGGTAACCGGCTAAACAGGTTATAAAATTGTATGGGTGCTTTAAATTTAAAATGGGCCTAAAGTTGGGAGTTTTGAATAATAATCGATAGTTGGGAGTTTTATATTTAAACCGTGAATAGTTGGGAGTTTTTAAAGTAATTTTCCCTTATATTTATTGTCATTTAGAGCTATTTATATAAGTAATCATGTTTAACTAATTGAGGTCGTAAATAATTTACTATTAGATGAATTGAAAAAAAATATGTCGTTATAAAACCAGCTTAATTAAAAGCTAAAATTGATGGTTAAAGTTTTAATATATATTACTTATTCTATCACACGGGTGGACAAATTCGAACTCGTGACCAAGGCTTCTTAGTTCTTACACCATTTGTTGTTGTTTAATGTAGGCTTTGACCGTCCATTTCCAGAGTTACATGGATACAATGACGTTGGTTTTAGCTGTAGATCAAACTGTGATCCCTGAACCCAACCAACTTTGTGATGATATACAAGAATCACTTGGACTAGCTATACAACAAGTCCAAAACCATAAGGCCTTTAACATTTAGAACACATCTTGTGTTACATTACATGCCAACATCAATTAAAGACCAATACACATTACAGTTTTTGGAAAATGTAAAAATGGGCTGGACCATTACACCCGTCTATAGCAAGAATCTGTGTACACCTTATTATTCTATTGAAGGATTTTTAAAAAACATGTGTAATTAATGATGATGTTTCATCTATTTGTACATGATACAATGCTTGATCTATAAAAAGGGTACTTAATTGGTTTGTTATTAGTACCATTCTAATTTATACTATGTCTTGTTATTGATTACTTATTAGTTAGGTTGCTAATTGTTTGCACTCTTCTATTTGTATATGATATATGTAATTTTTAGTGAATGAGTTGGATTGAGCTTAAATTAAAATAGGTTGAATTAGGTCAATGCTTACTAAAATCAAAACAAGTGCAAACGGGTCTTATCAAAGTGGGATGGATTAGGGCAAAGCTTTTTATAATTTTATCAGCTCGTCTTGTATGAGAACGTTTCACAGTGAAACGACTTCAAAACAAGAGACATATAAGCTAAAAGTTTCTATTGTTGGGCTATTTACTCCAAATATAAGGTATGTTTATGATGAGACCGTGTCATACAAATTTTGTGTAATTTTATTGTTTTGAACTTTTCATTGAAATAAGCATGTCAGATTGAGTAAAATATCTTATAATTTCATTAGCTTCTTTATGGCAATTATCATACCACTATTGACTTATAACTCAATAGTAATGTATCATAGTTCAAACAAAATTATTAATAACAAACATTTGTTTCAAGTAAGTGAAAAGTCAGATCTATCTATATGTAACTAAAAGGAAAATTTGAAATAAAATTAAGTTATTTGTCAAAAAAGCATACAATAAGATCATAATCAAACTTATTCCAAAACTAAGCGTGTAATTCGCAAACTTTAGGTTCAGGCTATTCGCACTTAGTAAGTGTGAAGTATGAACAGACTAAAAAATTGAAACAGACAGTTCGCTGTTAGCCTGTTATTGACAGCGAACAACCTGCTTTAGGTCAAAAAGTCAATAAAAGTCAACTCAATCGGCCACTGTTAGTAAAGGCCCGCTGTTTGACCTCTTCGTAGTTACTAAGTGCGAACAACCACTTATTTTTTTTGACCAGTTTATTACTGTTCGCACATAATAAGTGCGAACAACCTGGACCAGTGGTTTGAGGTATCAAGCGTTTATATTTGGAATAAATTTGATTATGATCTTATTGTATGCTTTTTTTTTATAAATAATCTTATTTATAATCTTTTTTTTATAAATAATCTTATTTATTTATTACTGTTCGCACATAATAAGTCCGTACTAATTAAAGCCCGACCCGTCGTTAGCCCAATATTCAAAAATCACATTCGAAACACCAAAAAGTCTCCGGCCCGTTTTATAGTCTACCAATTGTCAAGTAATAAGAAAACTTTCTGGAATCCTCTTAAGTATACTCCAAACTCCAAAGCTAGAAATTTCATTCGTCGCACTTGAATCTCTTCACTTTCTTACTCTCCTCATTTAAACTTTTCTAGTCTTATTTGCGCTTTCTCGATTTCTCTTCTATCTCTCGCCAAATCCTAAACCTCTCAACAATGGCGATTCTCTCTGACTATGAAGAAGAAGAACAAAAACTACCTCAAAAACCTACTGTAACTCCAAAACCTTTTTCTACGACTTTAGATCCTTCCAATCCTATTGCTTTTCTTCAATCCGCTTTCGAATTCGTTGCAAATGAAGCCGATATCTTCGCTAAAGATTTATCGGAGAAAGCTGTTGCTGATTTATTCAAAAAGGTGAAGGAGAAACACATGGCAGAAATCGAGAAGAAGAAAAAACAAGAAGCTGCCGCTGCCGCTCCTGCTCCTGCTAATGCTAGTGTTGCGTCTTCTTCGTCGAAGAAGAATGATCTATCTCCTATGGATGAAGATAAGGATGATAGCGACAAAGAAAAATCGAAGTACAGGGGTATTCAATTTCTCATTTATTTAATTTCAATTATTTTTTGTTTGTTTGAATTCTGATGGAAAACCTTCGATTTGAGGTTTGTAGAGTAATCAGTATGTTATTCTCGACAATTAGGGTTTGGTTTTCTTATGGCTTTTGCCTATTTTGTTTTATGATTTCTAGTAATTATGGATTTATAATTTTATTGGAAATTTGAATAATATATGGTTTATAAATGTAAAAAATTTGTTTGATTTTATCTATCACATATTTATATAGGCGTGGAATGGAGATTTTTGGCTGCATTTTGCGTTTTTGACGTCGAGCTTTGAAATTTGCTCTCTATTTCCTGTTGATTTGTTTGCTGGCAATTTCTCTGGATTGGAATTAGAGTTATCCCTTGGTACCTTTGCATAAATTTTCTTGTGGAATGTAATTCTGCCGATTGTTGGTGTGTCCTGCATATTCTAGACTGGTTATTGATGGTTCAACAGCATGTGACAAAGTGAGTTAATTTGTTGTTGATCAGATGTTAGTTGCTACTTGCCAGCAATGATTCTAACTGAATTTTAATTACGCCGTTTTGTGCACTTACTTCTCTGATGCATGGATAAGTTGGTCTGTGTATGCTTTTACTATTTGTTTGTCATTCCATCAAGTTAGGTGTTGGTAATAGTTTTATTGCTTGATTTTTTTGGGGATGTTTGTGGAACTAATTGTTGTAGGGAGAAAGCCAGGCTGATTGCAAAGAACTTTGTGGAACTGCAAATTCTTTAGCTTCTGTAGTTAATTGATCAAATGATATTGTAATATGATGTGCAATGTGAAAGTTATACCATATTGCGGATATTATGACCTGGTTGTCTCTTTTGAGTGTCAAATGCATGTTCTACTTCTGAATATTCAGGGTTTCATTTTATGCTGAAATCTGCCTAATCCTACGGCTCCAACACGTGAAAACCATACAATTGGCGTAGAGGATTTCATTTTCATTAGTATTATGAATTACACAATACAAAAAGGACGATGGTTCAAAATGGTAACTAGTATGGGAATCAGCTGTTAGGTTTCTTTAACAAGTTCAATCTCTATAAATTATTAAAATATTTTTGTACAGTAGTTATGTTCCATAACATGGATAGGTTAAGGTAATGTTTATATGCATCTATTATATTGCTATATTATTCGAGTCTCTGATGGCCTTTGAAATATGCTCTTTTCCAGTTCCAAACAAAGGGAATGGTCTCGACCTCGAGAACTACTCATGGGTGCAGTCTTTGCAAGAAGTTACTGTAAACGTTCCTGTTCCACCTGGTACAAAATCGAGATTCATTGTGTGTGATGTTAAGAAAAACCATTTGAAAGTTGGACTCAAGGGTCAACCGCCTATCATTGATGTTTGTTTCTTTGAACTTCTTGTCAAATTACTTCTTTGTGTAAGCTTAATGCATCTTCTCTGAAATTATCTTCTTTGTAACTGAAGGGTGAGCTCTACAAGGCCGTGAAACCAGATGACTGCTTTTGGAGTTTGGGTATGTCGATATATTTCTTTTAAATCCTGCCATACTCAGTTTTTGTGTGTTATTTATGTAAATCCAATATCTACATCTGTCATATAACGAGAACATTGGCGTACATATTCCATTGTGAAGTTGTGATATGCTTCTGTCTAATTAGTAAGCTTATTTTGCAAATTGATGAAATTTTTTAGAAACTATCTATAAAATTTATTAATGCTTTACCACTACAGTTCATAAGAATTTATAGCATATATTTATGTTTTACAAGTCCCTCTTGTATCTCTTACTCTAATGTCAGTGAAGTCCTGCCATATTGCCCACACCCTTTCCTGACAATGGCTACCATTGATGGAGAATACTTTAGTAAGTGTGACAGATGCAAATGATAAGGCCCTATTATTTGCTTTATAAGAGAGTTATGGTATCTTGCCACAAGGCTAAGCATTCCTAGGCTTAGTACTGTGAGCTGTGCTTGGTAATTGTGGACTGTGGTCTTTAATTGTGGCTAGGATATTTTTTATATATACATACCTCTTATTGAGTTATGATCTTTCCAGAGGACCAAAAGTCTATCTCGATTCTGCTAACAAAACATGACCAAATGGAGTGGTGGAAATGCCTGGTCAAAGGTGAGCCTGAAATCGACACTCAGAAGGTTGAACCTGAAAGCAGTAGGCTGGCTGAGTTGGACCCTGAAACTAGGTCGACTGTGGAGAAGATGATGGTAAGATCATATTTCTTTGTGTTTCTGCGTTAGCTTTATACATTCTCGACTCCAAGATTTCAGCTTGAAACTCTATCCTCCATTGCTTTATAATTGCTGATTGATGTATCTCTAATCAGTTTGACCAAAGGCAAAAACAAATGGGCCTTCCTACAAGTGATGACATGCAGAAACAAGAGATGCTAAAGAAGTTCATGGCGGAGGTAACAACTTTCTCTGATAATTTTGAAACTTACACGAGACAAGTGTAAACTTTTTGAACCAATGACAATTGAGGTATTCTATGCACATATCTCCTTACCATATTTACTTTCTTACATGCAGCACCCAGAAATGGATTTCTCAAAAGCAAAGTTTAGCTAGATAAGTTCGGATGCCACAACTTATTGCAGACGCTAACCGGAGAGGCTGCATTTTGGAACTGAATGCGTCCTTTGTAGTACAGTCAACTGATACTGTTTGTTCTTTATATGTGTTTGGTAACTGGAGTTGAGTTTCCGAATGCGACTTTTAGGCTTGATTTTCTTCTCTTCGAGTTAAAGTTGCGTTTGTTTTGGTTTTTATATCCGTTTTAGTAATTCATCGTCCATGCCTCTATGAAAAAAATCTTGCAAGAATGATTAGTGGTGTTATTCAAATTATATTGGTTATATTACATGTGTTTCAGTAAATCTTCACATTTTTTAGTAAGCTTTGTGGTAGTTCTCCGGCTATAGAATAATTGGTTCTAAAAATGAGTTTCTCTTTTGTTTTCGTACATTTACTACATTTTGCTGGAGTATTTTGCTTTTTTATTTTCACGTTATTTGAAGTATTAAGATTGATCCCTACTATTTTATTTACACATAATTAAAATTATATAAGTTGATATAATTAAAATCTATAGCGTAATGATTCAGATAAGATTTTATTTGTTTATTATTTTTAAAGATTAAAAGGAGAAAATATACTAATTGATGAAAAGTAGTTATATGTAATACATCTATAGTCCTATGTGATACTCGAATAGTATTATACTTTTTCTGTTTTAAACTACTTGCTATATTTCGGTAATAGGTATTGTTCAGTGTTTAAGCTTATTTTATATATTGCGGGCAATTTGTTAGCAAAAATATAGTCATGTAAGATCTTATTTTGAATCATCAAATCGCATACTTTTATAATATTAACTTTATATAGTTTTTAAATGCGTATAATTCAATTTGTAAATGAACAAAATAACACAATGGACCGTAAATTGTCTAATCAAGTATAATAAAAGGGAGAAATTTGTAATTGTAGCAACTTATTTCTACTAGAGGCTGTTGTTGCTAGTGGTAAAGATGAATTATTGAAAGAAACGCTTCTGGCTCAACAAAAGTGAACTAGATACTGGGATAAGAAAATATCTACATCACTGTGACTCTTTATTACTAGGAAGGGTATGGTTAGCGAGTGTAAATTTGTGTACATTCGACCTTTTAAATCAATTATATATAACTGAAAGCCACTTAATAATATTGGATACTGAAATGAAATTTTGAATGTTAGTAGTATTTTTGAGGTGAAACACTTAATACAAGACTATTTCATTATGAAATGGACTTATATAATACGTTTATTTCTTTTATTGATCAAACATTGTAAGTGCTAACTTTAAAAATATAAAAATTGAATGCTTTAAAACTGTAAATGATGTAAAAAGTGATAATTTTAAAATTTTAAGTAATCACCTTAAGACTATTTTGATTACTTTAATGCAGTAAGTAATTATTTTAAAAGTAATTATTTTAAAATTATAAGTCTATTTTAATTATTTCATTAAGAATTTGTGGTGTGATAATGGGTTTTGTACCACAATGAAATGGGTACAAATGTGATGGAGTTCAAATTCCTTTGATTCACTCCAATTCATACTCTTGTGAACTAGCAATATGTATAGCTAATAGTTTTTAAGTGTTGGAAATTAGAATATTTACGTAATACTGTCTTATACAATAATTTTTTCTTAGATTAGTAATTCATATGCTTTAGGTTTCAACAAAATGTACTTGAGTTGATATGTGCTAAAATTCGAAGGTATCCAAAATTAATTCTTGTGGGGAGATTAATCCAAAATTTAGAGTTAAATTTTTTGTGAAGTACAACGAGGAAAAAAAAAATCACCAGGCCCGTTCCTGAATTTTTGGTGGCTCATGGGCGATATTAGAAATTGGGGCCCTTATCGGTATCGCTAAAAGTTTTTCATCATAATGTGTTTTATTGGATCCACGAAAAGATAAATTACTTTGTAATTCTTTTATTTGTTGAATTCAGTTTGTTTCTTTATTCACTACAAGATGTATATTTTCATGGCAACATTATTATAATATGTTATCACAAATTCTTCAATGAGACAGTCTCACCGTAAAACAATGTCATACAAGACAGACTGGTTGATAACATAAGTAAAATTAAGATGAAGCAATATGACATTATTCTTAAATATTGAGTATCAAACTCTCCCAAATTGCAATCTCTTCAATGAATAGTGAACATTACTTGCTAATAATATTTCACTTCTACTTTTAATTCTTTAATTTTTTTTTTACTTTTTTTTAATATTTAAGCATAAATTTAAACCTACCGAAATTTGGAAATATGGGGCCCTGGGCGTTTGCCCCACCCGCCCTGGGTCAAGTACGACCCTGACAATCACCGACAATTTTGGTGTAAATGATTTTTTGTCTCTCCCTTCTCTCTCTCTCTCTTTTTTTTTTCAAAATAACCCTAGCTTCCATGGTTATTTTAAAGGTTACTATCAACTCATCATTGATATTTGATGATAAGCCTCTAATCTCTTTAATTTTGCTTTTTTCATTTTTAGTTACAAATGAGATACATTATCACTATATTACAAAGTCATTATATCCATTTTATTGGTTTCGATTTATATTATAAAGTCTCTCGTTATGAGAGTTTGAAGTCTTATCAATTTGATGGTAAAAATCTACATGA
This sequence comes from Amaranthus palmeri, assembly GCA_019776075.1. NCBI lineage: Eukaryota > Viridiplantae > Streptophyta > Magnoliopsida > Caryophyllales > Amaranthaceae > Amaranthus > Amaranthus palmeri. The sequence goes on along the minus strand of JAAKBH010000645.1, from coordinate 146,626 downwards.
CGTTATCATGGGTGTCAGTCTTGCTAATACAGTCAATAGTATCAAACTTATCTCTATTTCGAAGCCACGTCAGATTTAAAGACCCCCTTGCAGGAGGCTGTATTAAACAACGATGTGATAGAGAAAAGACTTTAGTGTTAGATCTCCTTTATAATAATCGAGACATTTTCCATATAAAATTTTAGTAGATTAAATTTTTTTTAATGTACTTAATTGATTGTTACTCTGTTGCAAATATCGTATGACATTTTTATCAATGAATTAAGTTCCTTACAAAAACGTTTGTCATTTACCCTTGTAACCATTCTACGGTTTTTTAATGAATGGAATATGACATAAAAATTGGCATACATAAAATTTGGGATTATATATTAGCTTTGAATTTTGATTGTCGCATAAACTCAAAAATAATGTAACAGGTGCTCTCTTGAGAGATCGTCTTTTGTACAGACGGCTTTCAAAAGCTCAACCCAAATCTAATTTATGTTAATTTAAAAAAAAACTGCTGGTGAAATATATTATAATTCCATATACAAACCATTATATAGATACCCAACTATGTATAACCCCAAATATAAATCATTATATATCCAACTATATACGAGTTTTAGAAAGTTTAATTAATTTTTTTTTAAAATTAAAATTGGGCTGGCCCAAACTTGAGACGTCTCTTGTAGAGATAATAAAATTAACAAAACAATATATATTAGTGTAGTTCTAACGCTAGGTGTCATTATATTTGTTGCATTGACTTTGAATAATTCTCATTTTTAGTTGATGAACTCCACAAAACTCCATGATCGTGCAATCAACAACTAGTGATCGTGTAGCCAAGCTATATAACTTAGTGGAGACAATGTAAGACAAATTATTAATAGTATCATCAACTAAAGCCCTAGGAAGTACTATATATAACCATACACTTCAAGCCTTATTCCTCATCAACTCATCCTTCTTTCTCTTTTTTAGTGTATGAGAGTCACCACACAACAAAATGGCTCTCAACAATCCTTTCATAAGCTCCTTGCTTCTCTTGTCCTTAGTGGTTGTAGCATTCGCCGATGACACCTACACGCCGTCATCAACATATAAGAGTCCATCTTATTCTCCATCTCCTGAATACAAATCGCCATATTATTCACCTTCTTCTGAATACACTCCAAAAAACAAATCACCAAACTACTCTCCATCACCTGAATACAAGTCCCCTACCTACTCCCCATCTCCTGAGTATAAATCTTCGGAATACTCTTCTCCTTCAGAATACAAATCACCAAAGTATACTCCATCACCTGAATACAAGTCCCCTACCTACTCCCCATCTCCTGAGTATAAATCTCCAGAATACTCTTCCCCTTCAGAATACAAATCACCAAACTACTCTCCATCACCTGAATACAAGTCCCCTACCTACTCCCCATCTCCCGAGTATAAATCTCCAGAATACTCTTCCCCTACAGAATACAAATCACCAAACTATACTCCATCATCTGAATACAAGTCCCCTACCTACTCGCCATCTCCCGAGTACAAATCTCCAGAATACTCTTCTCCTTCAGAATACAAATCACCAAACTATTCACCATCACATGAATACAAATCCCCAACCTACTCCCCATCTCCCGAGTATAAACTTCCAGAATATTCTTCCCCTTCAGTTCACAAGACCCCTTACTACTCACCATCTACAGTGTATGTGTCCCCATACTACTCTCCTTCTCCTGTAGAGAAATCCCGAGAATACTCACCATCCCCCGAATACAAGTCACCAACATACTCTCCATCTTCATATTACAACAAACCTGACTATTCTCCGTCTCCAGTGTATAAGTCCCCATACTATTCTCCTTATCCAGTCTACAAATCACCAGAATACTCACCATCTTCTGAATACAAGTCACCAACATATTCTCCATCATCAAATTACAAGACTCCTTACTATTCTCCATCTCCTATGTACAATTCCCCATACTATTCTCCATCTCCAGTATACAAATCAACAGAATACTCACCATCTTCCGATTATAAGTCATCGACATACACTCCATCATATGAGTACAAGACACCAATCTACTCTCCATCCCCAGCTAAAAAGACAGTTGTTTACTCTCCATCTCCAGTATACCAAACACCTGTTTACTCTCCATCTCCTATATACAAGTCTCCTTACTATTCCCCATCTTCTGAATACAAATCACCATATTACTCTCCATCACCTGTTTCTAAAACTCCATACTACTCGCAATCTCCAATTTATTCTCCATCTTTGGTCTACAAGACTCCATACTACTCACCTTCTCCAGTCTACAAATCTCCAATCTATTCTCCATCACCTGTCTACAAAACTCCATATTTATATGCTTCTCCTGCATACACAACAACATATTACTCTCCATCTTCCGACTACAAAACACCGTCTTATTCCCCAATCAAAGTAAACAAATCTCCATACTACTCTCCATCTCCTATCTATAGAACACCATATTACTCCCCATCCCCAATTTATAAATCTCCATACTACTCTCCATCCCCTATTTATCAAACTCCATCTTGCCCACCAACTCCTGTTAAGGAGATCCCTGATTACGTATATGCTCCATCATCAAATTACAATTCCCTATACAACACTCCATCTCCTGTTTACAAGTCACCTTACTATTCTCCATCACCTATGTACAAGTCTCCTAAATACTCACCATCTCCTGCTTATATGTCTCCATACTACTCCCCATCCCCAATTTATAAATCTCCATACTACTCTTCGTCTCCCGCATACACTCCATACTACTCTCCATCTCAAATATACAAAAGTCCATACTACTATCCCTCTCAAATTTACAAATCTCCATACTACTCACCATCTCCTATTTACAAGACTCCTTACTACTCTCCATCTTCTGTGTACAACACTCCTTATTACTCCCCATCACCAGTTTACAAGACACCTTATTACTCTCCATCACCAGTTTACAAGTCACCTTACTACTCCCCATCAACTAATTACATGTCTCCATACTCATCCCCATCTTATGAGTCCCCATACTACTCTCCATCACCTGTTTATAAGAAACCAGTTAACACTCCATCTCCAGTTTATACTCCCACAAAATCATACTACGAAAGTCCTATGTATACTCCTTCACCTACATATTCACCATCTCCAATTTACAAGTCACCCTATTACACCCCGTCCTCTTCATATGATTCTCCTTATTACTCCCCATCACCTGTTTACAAGAAACCTGTATACACTCCATCATCAACCTATACTCCTTCAACCAATGAAGAAAAGAATATTATCTATACTGATTCCCCAACATATTCACCATCCCCAATGTATAAGAATCAGTATTATTCACCATCTCCTTCTTATAGTTCACCTTACTACTCCCCATCACCTGTGTACAACAAACCTAATTACACTCCATCATCAGTTTATTCTCCATCTTACTACCAAAAGCCCGTGTACACCCCATCACCAACATATTCACCATCCCCAATTTACAAATCTCCTTATTACACCCCGTCCCCTTCTTATGAATCACCCTACTACTCCCCATCACCTGTCTACAAGAAAACAGTATACACACCTTCACCATCTTACACACCTTCTGACTATGAAAAGCCTGTGTACACCCCATCACCAGCATATTCACCATCCCCTGTTTACGGGTCACCATATTATTCTCCATCACCTATCAACAAAAAACCAGTTTACACTCCAGCATCAACATACTCTCCTTCACCCACTTACTATGAAAAGCCAGTCTACACACCATCTCCAACTTATTCACCTTCTCCTGTTACCTATTCTCCAGTTTACAGTCCATCTACTGAGTACAAGCCTTCCGCTGAAGTTAAGATTACATCCGGCTACTAATTAAGGGCGATAATTAATCATTTGTTCTAATTTACAATTTATCTTTTTTAATATTTATTGAATGTAAACACAAGTGAATCCAACATATTTATATTGGATATGTACTACTTTAAAAGATAATGAATTATTTGTTTTTTGATTTGTCTTGATTTATATTATTTAATTACAATTTGCGGGGAATCCAACATATTAAGAGTTCAATTCTAGTTCTTTGGCTAATATCAAATCAAAATTCTTCATAAACAAAAACTTTGTTGAATTTTCTTATGGATTTAAAATTATTAAGACTTTTTGATTATGTAATGCTCAGGTGTAATTGTTAAATAAAATTTAAATAAAAAATATATTAAAATCCATAATACAACTTTCGCTCCCTTAGCTTCTACCATTTCCAATATACAAAATGAAAGGTTCTCTCGTCTTTTCATTCCAAGACAAAAATAAAATAAATAAAAGATTTTTCACAAAATAAAAAACAAATATGAATGATCCTATCATAAAAACAAATTTTGAAAATTGCTACCAATAATAAAAGTTTTCTTTACTTTATAGATTTGGCTGAGGAAAGGAGAAAACTAAGTGGGATTTAGTTCCATGATCTTATCCGGAAAAGACGATACTTACTCAAACTAAAACAAAATCCGATTATATAGATAATACTTACTAGGCCAACAATAAAATTCTGAATTGTGTTCAAGTTTTAAGGAACTAACTCAATCAAAAGCTTAAGCTGATGGTTGAGGCCCTAGAATATGTTTTATACTCAACATGTCCCCTCACACGAGAGCCCTTTGGGCTAGAAGTGTGGATGCAACACAGACTCTCCTCATACCTGGTGCTAAATATTCCACTTAAATGAGGGGTAGTTGAGATTTGAAACTGTGACCTCTTGTCACGTTGGCTTCTGATACCATGTTAAGGAACCAACTCAATCAAAAGCATAAGCTGATGGTTGAGGCCCCAGAATATGTCATATACTCTAACACGCCCCCTCACAAGAGAGCCCTTTGGACTAGAAGTGTGGATACAACACAGACTCTGCTCATACCTGGTGCTAAACATTCCACTTAAATATGTTACATATAGTCTAACATCAAGATCCCACATGACTATGTTTTAACTTATAGATTAAGAGTAAAAAAATTTAAATAAAACAAAAAAATTTGAGCCCATTTTACGTAATTGAAGTAATAATACTAAGCTCAAAATAAAGAACATGTTTGATAAATTTTGACAAGCTTAATTTATTTAAAAATTGGAAGGTTACTTCTGGATAGAGGTGTTCAACGGGCCGGGTCGGTTCGGGTCGGGTCAAAATTTAAATGGGCCGGGGCGGGGCGGGTCATGTCAAATGATAAACGGGCCGGGGCGGGTCAAGCCCATTTAAATTCGACCCACTTTGACCCTTTTTAAAAAAGTTCATAGTATAAGTTTTTTTATTATACTTTATGGCCCGTTGGGTCGACCCACTTACGTATATTATAATATCATTTAAAAAATTTTTAAAAAGTGGTAAATTTTTTTTCCGCAATTAATACTTATAATTATCCGACCGGGCCCGACCCGATCCTTTACACCAAGGCCCATTAATGACCCGCCCCATTATTGACCCGACCCGCTAATGACCCGTTAAAATGTGACCCGACCCTCGACCCGTTGGGTCGACCCGCCCCATTGAACACCTCTAGTTAGTGCCCTACAACCAGGGTCGCCCCTAAGGGTGGGGGGCAGAGGGGTCGTCATCCTATGCCCTATGTTAAAAAAGCAAAATTAATGATTGTAACTTGTAGAAACTTCATATAGGTTATAAATTACAAAGGAAAAAAAATTTAATATTTTATTTCATCCAAGGCCTAAAATATCTAGGATTGACTCAGCCCACAACAAGCATGCCTAACAAATTTTTGGGGAAAAAAAAAAAATCCGAATGAATACTATAATGACACGTGGCTAATAATGCCACGTAACACCAAATAAAATGCCATTTTCTTCCAAAAGGTCATATGCCTAATTAATTATGTATGTCTTTTTTAGGGAAGGTATTTCCAAATGGAGTTTAGAGGTGGGGCACTTGCTAAGTTGCAAATTATGGGGAGTACTCAATCTGTCAAATATTACATTTCAAAAAAAAAAAATAAATCTTTCAAATATTAAAAATCTTAAGTTGCAAAATTTTTTTTTTAATATTTATTGAATGTAAAAATTTTATACACGTGGCTAATATAGTTCCTTTCTCTTTTTAATTTTGCATTGTCTCACATAAATGTATAAGATTTTTTAAGTCATTATATAGTATAAATAAATTCAAAGAAACAGATGATGTATGTATTAGTGTATTAATGAAAATTTATGATTCAAAATTATATTCTATATGATAATATGATAACCAAATAAATTATATTTAATTTGTAATTTTACGTGTTGCATAAACTATCTCTATAGTAAAAAATTTGTACTTAAATCAAATTTTATGCATTAGTAAACTGTCTCTCGGATATTGAGTGGCCACCATGGTTGTTAAAATCGCGATTCCAATCAACGATTCTACGATTTTACGATTCAAAAACAAGCGAGCGATTTGAATCGCAAGTAGAATCTTAAAGTTGTAGAATCTTACGATTCTAGTTGGAATGAAATTCTGAGAGGTAGAATCATAACACGATTCTACGATTTTACGATCTAACTATCCGATTCAACTAATATAGTATGAATTATTTTTATTTTATCTTATGTACCACATTTTTCTAATCTCTTTCTCATAATCTCATGTACACATAAATTTCAAAATTTCCATCATGAAAACGTTTAAAAAAACAAATTTCTTAATCCGTATGAAGATTTAAACTAAGTATTGATAAAATTCCGTTATATTTTTAGAAATAAAGTCAAATAAATTTAATTCATAAATTTAAACTTTTGAATTGGATAATAATGCTAAGAAACTAGATATTTTTAATATTTTTAAGTTTATTTTTAGAATCATACGATTCTACGATTCGATTCGATTCTACCTCTCTAAACGATTCTATGTAGAATCACGATTTTAACATCTTTGGTGGCCACATAGGCGGATTTAGGTGCCCTCCTATGAGGGTGTTGTATTTAAAAAAAGTTTACATAAATGGCTACAATAGGATTTGAACCTTTGACCTAAACCAACTGTGCTACTTAGTTTTTTTTGACTAATAAGGGATTTTAATTGCACTTAATATGTGTTCATCTGTATAACAAAGCTTAATTAAACGCAATTGTAATTTCCAATTCCTATTTAAAGCTCAATTAATTTTTTTAGCTATTCCCCTTTTTTATGTTTATCAATACATCCATTTGAAAACATTATTTTTATTTATATATTTATAATTTAAAAAAATCATAAAATTTTTTTATTAATTGTACTCCCACTAAGTTTTAACTTTGAATCTGCACGCCATCAAGACCTAGATGGCTTAGGGCCTTAGGCTCTAGTCGGATCAGTTCAGGGCACTTTTCGATTCCATCATTTGTGAAAATTTATTGCTTTCACAAAATACATATATAGTATACTAGAAAACAAAATTATCTCAAATGACATTGTGTTAAAGGATTAATTTAAGATAAAATTAACATATTAAATTATGTGGAGAATGCATTGTAGTAAAATAGTTTAATTTTTTGAAGTACAATGTGAATTTTATGAGTGGTTCAAGTCATGTAGGGTCACTTTTATTTATTAATCAATCTAGTTGGTACCACAATGTTATATAAATTGTACTCACTCACAAAATAATTGAGCCTCTGATTTCTACTAAAAGATTGAGACTCATTACTAGAGGTCTAGAAAAAAAATTTAACACAAAAAAATAAAAATTAAGATGGTTAAATGCATTTATAAATATGAGTCTTTTGTCTCGAGATCTTTGATTTGTCTCTGCTTCTTTTTATTCGTAAATGCAATCATTTTCCCTTTTTCATTAATGTTTAAATGTCAAATTAGTGATGGCTTGGTTGTTATTTAGGAGTTTTTTTGTATCTGGTGTGATACCCAGTGGCGGATCTAGGGTCTGGAGTTCAAGGGGGCACTAACTAGTAGACGAGATTTCGGCAGAGTTTTATTAGCAAAATTAACGATTATTTTACTATTATTTGCTAAAATTTTAAATACGACATATCATAAAAAGAAATTGAACAAATTAAATGAAATAACCTAATTAAAAAAATGTTATAAAATAAATAAATAAGACAAAATTACTAAAATGAGGGAGTATTTATCATCCAAAGACTTCAGTATCAATTTTACACTTTTACTCTTACCAATAGAAAAGTCTATGTTAAATTTTTTTAATTAAAAAAAACGCCTAGGGGCACATGACCCCAGGTGACCCAATGTGGCTCCGCCACTGGTGATACCCCGGGTTGAGCTTTAAAAGTAATTGATTGACTAGTCATATCAATAAGGTGCATATTTTTCAAATAAGCTAATTTGCTAAAAACTCCACAGTTCAATGTGTTTAGTAGATAACAAGCTTTAAATGGGTGATCTCTTGAAAAATTATTCCGGTACACACGAGTAAGACCAATGTGTGCTGAAAAAACTTACGTCGGTCTGTAAAGCCAGTCTACTACCTCTATGAATAGTCAAATGGTTACATTGGGCTCTCCTCTCATTTCTCTTGCGGTTGTTTGTTTGTGATACGAGTTTAGGCGGGGATCTCAACTTACTAGACCGTCCTTTGCTAAAATTGAGATAATGTCAAGGGCAAATTAAAAAGTGTATAATAATATTGGAATTTTTTTAAAAAAGAATTTCTAAAAATGAAACTTATAATTAAATAATAAAAATAAAATAAAATCACTATAAATTTATTTTATCAGTATTAACCCTTTGCTATTGGGCAGTGTGCAACTGTAAAAATCTCACGCATATTAGGGATGATTTACGCAATATTAGTCGCCCATGGTTAGAAAATTCTAACCTTATTCATGTAGGAAAAATTATCGTGAATAATATGAATTTTCACTGATTTTTCTACAATAATACGAATTTTCGATTAACCCTGAATAATACCAACTTTGAAGTGGATTTTCGCATCACATCCTTAACCTATTAGTAACCTACAATTGTAGGTAAACTTGGCAAAAAAGGAACATACTTAACTTTTTTTTTTTGCATTATTAATTTTTTTGTATTTTTCGTTTTTTGGCAAGTTGACCTACAATTATAGGTTATCCACAGGTTAAGGATGCTAGAGGAAAATCCACATCAAAGTTGGTATTATTCAGAGTCAATCAAAAGTTCGTATTATTGTAGGAAAATCAGTGAAAATTTGTATCATTTACGGTTATTTTTCCTTTTATATATAACTCGAATTCAAACCTAACTCAACTTAATCTATTTAACAAGTCTATCCATGTTAAAGAAAATATTTTCTTACAATCAAGGGTAAACTTACCTAATTTTAAAGATGCAAATACAATGATGACATGGAGGTAAAAATGATGATGCATAACCGAAAATGGGTCAAACAATCAGGCCGTTCGAATTTTGGTCGGGTTTGACCTAATTTTTTCAATGACTCACTAATTTCTAGTTGAATTTCGGGTTAATTTTCATTCAGATTAAATTTTGAAATGTATATACAGTTCTCCTAATAAATGTGAGTCGTTAATTATGTGAATTTGATTGATTAATAATTATACTCCAAAATTAATGACCTTGTTTTAACCTATATATGGGAACTGGAGCTAAGGAAACAAAAATCCTGGAATAATTTGATGGCTGATGTAACAGATTACTAAACATTTTAAATCGAAATGATATTCAAACATTGCCTGTCCATGTAAATATAAAAAAATATAAATATATATTTGCAATGCCAAAAAAGCAACTTAATTAAAAAACTTAATTTGATGGTTAAGATCTCATGTACATTAGCACGTTCTGTTAGAGTATATAACATATTTTAGGGCCTCAACCATCAGCTTAAGCTTTTGTTTGAGTTGGTTCCTTGACATGGCATCAGAAGTCTAGGTGACAAGAAGTCACAGGTTCGAATCACAACCACCCTTCATTTTAATTGGAAAATTTAGCGCCATGTATGAGGATGGCATGTGGTGCATTTACACTTCTAGCCTAAGGGGCTCTCATGTGAGGGGGCGTGTTAACCATCAGCTTAAGCTTTTGGTTGAGTTGGTTCCTTAACACATTCTTTTAAACGAGAGTCTGTTATGCTAGAAATATGAATGTAATATTAATCCTCCTCATACCTGACCTTGAATATTTCACTTTTAAATAAGAGGTCGTTGAGATTTGAATCAATAACCTCTAATTTAACTAATTCTGATACTATATTAAAAAATCAACTCAAAAAAAAACTTAAGCCGATGATTGAGACAACATAATAATTCAATAAAAAAAGAAAATGAGGGGGGATTGGGAAAGGTCACGCTCAATAATGCCACATACACGCCCATACATTAATGACCAACACTACCTTATCTTTCTTTGGTTCTTTCGAAATGGACAATACAAGAATCTCTTCAATTATTTGTGTTAATTAATCTAACAAGTAATTATAGTAATGAATATGACTATTTTACAAGTAATAAAAGATGAAAATAGCAAAAGAAATCAAATGGCAAATAATGGTGATTTTAAGGATAAAAGAACAAATAGTTTAAGCATACCCGAAAGATTTACATTTTATGTGAGATACTCATGTTAATACGAGGATATAAGCAAAGAAAAAAAGAAAAAATCACTAAAGAGTGTATTTATAGTTAAAATATAACGAAAGAGTGTATTTATAGTTAAAAGTAGGACTATGACAAAATTACAGCAATACAATAAATATCAAAAGGCAGCAAGTTTGTCCTATTCAAACAAGCGTCGTTTTACCGACTCCTTCAAATAATGCAATTGCATAACAATTCTGTTAGAAAAATTCCATCTAAAATGTACACATTATATAATAATTAAAATATAATTTTATAACTATCCAACACTAACAATTTTTTAAAAGAGGATACAAACTAACACTTAGCCCTAAATACAATTTATAACTATCCACACTTGCTATTTTAGGCACACCTTTTTCTTTCTTAGTTTCACACAAATGGCACTCACATTAGCATTTTGGCCAATATACTACACCCTATTTATACTAACTAGGATTGTACCCGTGCAATGTACGGTGTAGGTTTACTTTTATTTTCGAGAAGAGGATATAAACTACATTATAAAATTGTTAGGTCTACAAGGGGGTATTAGAATATCTTAATTTGCTACCACATCATTCAATCTTTAGATTTATTTGCATTGAATTAATTAGCATTTGAAATTTGGTTAATCAACCCAAGAATTTCTTCCCTCAATCATTTCATTACAAACATTTTGCTTTCTCTTTTTTTTTCTCTAATTCGGTTTCTAATTTGTACTTTTTAAGACATAACCATCAAAATAGCAAATATTATTCTCCGTCCTTTTACCTTGCAACACTAAGCTATACTACCAATGGACCTACGGCTAGTAAACTTTCTAAAATACGTCCACTTAATTCGAGTCTCAGGTACACACCTCACGTTAGAGAAGGATTTAACAAAACCATCATACAACCTTATCTTCATATTACCTACTCCTTCAACCTTAAACTTAATTACAATCGCTACCTATTTCAATGTAGTCAAATTTACCTTCGATTGTACTCATCCAAATCATAAAATTAATTTTCACATTTAATATTGAAGTCAATTTTTTTCAAGCTTATACCAAAGTCCTTCTTGCTCAAGACTCTTGATGACTCTTTTAGGATCTAGCAGCACTTCACACCCCGATTATGATATCTCAAATCTTAATTTCCAAATTTTTTATTTAATAATATTATTTATTCCTCAATTTACGACACAATATCCACCATAGCTTATTGCCATAGAATAAAAATAAGGCCGCATCGCATCGCATCAGCCGCGTAGTAAAGGTTTTCAAAACGAACGAACCGATATTTTCCGCGTTGTAAAGATGTAAAAAAAAAAGCGCATTTTGGGCCGCATTAAGGGATATTTTATGATTTCGGCCGATATGATGACCGCATCACTCTAGTTACCGCACTAGCGTTCCGTTACCGCGATCGCAACCATTACCGCATTTTTACACTATCGATTAATCCGTACATGTTACTACAAGGCTATTGGTTAGTTACGTGTTTTAATTTCAAAGCACAAATGGAATTTGATTCCACTATTATATTTCATGCTAATGTGCTTACTATGGCTGCGTTGATAAATGGAAAAAGACAAAAGAGGGAATTTTACCATTGTAACTTTACTGCCAGTCAACCAAAGTGGTGGCATTTCAATATTTCATAGTGTGAATATTAGGTGAACTTTTTTATACCAGTATATATATTGCATAATTATTCCTCCTCCTATCCAGCTTAAATATCTCATTTAATTTTTTTTACACTTGTCGAGACAACATTTTAACCCTTAATATTGCAAATTATTCTTAACTATAATTTATAAAAATTTGATATTATTAATCCTTGTATTAAGACGAATCAAACAAGATCTCACATGACTATGTTTTAACCTATAGAGTAAGAGTACAATACAAATTAAGAGTGATGAGTGAATAGTGCTAAATTACTAAATGGGACATTTAGGCTGAATAGGAGGTAGTATTAGTTAATTTCTATTGTTGTTCTTATTTAAAATATTCTATTTTGTAGAGAGAAATTTAATTATAATTTTTACGATATATATATAGAGAGAGAGAGGTAATATAATATATCTGTAAGATTTTGATAGATTCGTCTTAATGTATACTTTTTTACTATATATGTTTTTTAATTTTTTATGATGCATATTTAGAGATATTAAGGCTCAAAGTTTACTTTGAAAATTATGCAAAAAATAAACAAGAAGAACGATATTAAGACTCAAAGTTTACTTTGAAAATTATGCAAAAAATAAACAAGAAGAACAAAAAATACAGATGAAATAATTTTTGTGGGCATGCTAAATTTGTATGGGATCCAAAATACTTCTAATATTTGTATAATTATAAATGTTTAAAAATCTGATACATTTTATATTTATAATCTCTTAATTTTCAATCATACATATTAATTAACACTCTAATTTTGTGTGCTTATATCTCACTATCTTTTTTTTTGTACACTCACGTCCTAGCTAATTTTTGAGTACACTACCTTACAAGCATTTCAAGTTATATTTATATTCCACCAAAAATATGTTATTTCACTCTAGGGTCAATTTATAAATACAATTCACTCCATAGTCTACGAACACAGGATCGAGATGAAATGAGAAAATGTAGGAAATATTATTTGTTTTGAAAAAAGTTATTTTTGAAATAAAATTGTTGTCAATGTCAATAATTTTAACAGTAAGTCTGTACTAGTATAAAATCACATTTTCAGGCACAAATAAAGTTTTATTTCAGATGTTCTATTTATTTCAATGGACGAGAGCTAAGATTCTCTAGTAAGTTGAAACCTATAACAATATTAGATGTTTTATTAAATGTTATTGGTGTCAATGACAATGATTTTACACGTAAATGAAATTTAAAAAAAACCCTCAAATTGAACAATAAATATATTGTAAAAAAAATAAAAATCATCTTAAAATTGAGAATTTTAGTTACCTTTTAGTTAAATTGAGCAAAAACAAGAGTTCTTTAAAAATATCAGGATATATAGTGTTTATATTGATGTGTGTGTTTGGCAATTGGCAATTGGCTGTTGGTTGTTGGCGATTGGTCTTTTTAGTTGACTTGTTTGACCAGCTGGAAATGTTGGCTGTTTTTATTGGCTTTTAAGCTAGCTTAAAAAGCTAGCTGTTTGTGGAGATGTTTTGTAAATTTGAATGTTGGCTGTTGGCTGTTTATTAGAGAAAAAGTTGGCCAACAAGCCAAAAGTCAACCCAAAAAGCTAGCTGGAGCAGCCTTTTCATTTTGGCTTAAAAGCCAGCTTTTCAGCTGCTTTAAAAGCCATTTACCAAACATTTTTTTTGGCTGTTTAACCAACCAACAAGCCAAAAGCCAAAAGCCAAAAGCCAACCAAAAAGCTAAACGAAAAGCCGATTGCCAAACACCCACTATCTAGAATGTGCAATGGCAACTATCTAATGGCCTTTTCTAATTTCTTGATTCCATATGCTTATTTATACTAGTATTTATTTAGCCTCGCTTGACTTTGACACGAAAATTAAGAAATTATGTATAATAAGTTAAGTAGTAAAGAACTTAGAAATAAAATAAATAATAATATGCGAGTAAAAGTTATAGTCATAACTCACAATAAAAAATGAGAAAAATCATTTATAAGACATACTAAAATATATGAAAACTCCTTTATGGGTATGAGTTGCTGTCGTCTTTCTTTTTTTCAGACCCTGGTCACAATTTTCTATGGACGGGATACACTGAATATAATGATGATGATGATAACGATGACTAAAATATATAAAAGAAATTGAATAAATTAAGTGGAAGAAAGGAGTATATCGATTGAATGTTTATATCCGTCTATGAGTTGAGATTATAATGGAATTTTTTTTACTTAACATGTCAATTTTTATGCAAAGAAAAAAGTAGAATAAACAAGCTGTGAAATTTTAGACTTAAAAGTTTCTGTTCTGGAAACCAAAAACAAAAGGGAATCCCCAAATAGAATTACTCAATTGTAGCTTTCATTTTGTTTCATACCCTTATCCTCTAAATATGGCAAAATAAAATTTGTTTTTTATGTCACCAAAAATGCAAACTATTGACACGTGTCCCTCGTATAATGTGTTGCAATGCCATGCCTATACATCTATGTTGCACTCATTCAAACACAAAATTTTATGTATAATTTAATGGTGAGATCACTTATACATGTATAATCAATGTTTTTATAATTCATCGATTTAAAATTATAAGTGATGACTTATCATCTGTGTTAATGTAAATATTAAATTACCTTATACAGAAGGTAGTTTGATCCTTTACTCATTCCATAATATATATCGTTGATAAGAATGATGGAAATGAAAGAGGAAAGAAGTGACATGAAGATGTTGCTTTGGCGTTAGGTGTCTTAGAAAAGTAACGTGTAGCAGCAAACGGTGGCATTTTGAATGCAATGTGCTAGAGCAAGCACATTTTGTCTTGTCTGGCCTAATGTAAACGTTTTTTCATTTGTTCTTTTCTTGGTGGGATTTGCTAGAGTTATTCTACTTTCTTCATTGGGCTATTTAAAGGGCCTAAATAAGTTTTGGAATTAAGACATTAAAAAAGTCAAAACCAATATAGACGCAAATCTAATATTAACCCGATTCAAAACAACTAACTCAAAATCAATCTGATACTTCAAATAAACACTTACCGACTACACTTTAGATGTTTATATCCGTGTATGAGCTAAATACCGTGTCACATTTTATGCAAAGGAAAAAGATAGAATAACAAGCTTGGAAAATTAAACAAAAAAGCTTCTCTTTGGAAACCAAAAATAATAAGAATAATAAGGGTATCCCCAAACAGAATTAGAATTTTAGAACCCAACATTACATTACATACATCCCCCAACCCAATTTGTTGCTTTCATTTTTGTTTTATACCCTGGCCCCCCATCATTGATTCCATCTTCTAAATATGGCAAAAACAAAAAAAAAAAAAAAAAAAAAAAAAAAAAAAAAAAGTTTTTTTATCCAGCTTTTCTCCATCATAATGTAAGTCACACATAAGTAAAGGTAATTTCTATTTTATTTATAGGAAAAATTACCTAGAATAATTCAACTTATTCGTGATTTTTCTACAATAATCCCGCCTATTGATTAACCATGAATAATCCCAAAATTGATACACCGTATATTGAGGAGAAATAAGCAATATGAGTTTCAAACTTATATTCATTACTAGGACATATTAAATTATAAATAAAACTCAACTGTTTTACACATGTTTATGTGTTTCCAGCAAGTTGTTAAACTTACAGCCCAATCTAAAGATTGAAAATCCCAAAAATGACATTTTTTTAAAGGTTTGTTTCAGTAAATTCAAACTACATTTATTTTATATTCTTAAATTTATTTCTTTGTTATTTACTCGTATAATCATTTGAGAATTTATAGATTAATTTAATTAGTCATCAATTGCGTAACAGCTAGTCTCCTGAGAGACCGATTTTCTGAAAGACGCTTTTTAGACCTAACTTATTATAGTTTAATATCTACTTTTACTCTATATTTTCTTTATGGGTCAGTTCAAATAGAGATGGTCTTTCATAAAGATCATATCTGACAAGAATTTGTGATTGTGTAAAAGAAACTTGATAATGGAAGAAGTTGAAAAATGTGTCTATATTCATTTAATCATCAAGTCGACATAGAAGAGTGGGCATTTCCCATTCATGTTTATTGTTTTATGAGAATGATAATTATAGGAATTCTCTTTTTGTGTGTTCATACGTGTATTCTCTTTTGTCTAAGTCTACTCTCTTAACGAAAACAAAGTGCTCATTTGGCCTTATGTGAACTTTCTTTTTAGTTTTAAGACTACTCTTCTTGAGGAATGTAATCTAGTGGTTATTATTCATCATCATCATATTTAGTGTATCTAGAACATAGACAAATTTATGTTCAGGGTCTGGGGAGGGAAGATAGACGACGTCTTATACCCATAAAGAGAGGACGGTCGAAAGAGTCCCCCGGCTCAAGAAGGGCCTTCAAGAAAAGAACCCACAAAAGCTTAAATAATTATTTTAAAACACTACAATAAATTTAGATTTTTGCAACATTAGATTTAGTGGCATTAAAAAAATGTCACTGATTCATATTTTTAGTGTAATAATTATTGGTTTTTATTTTTAGTTCCACCATAAAGAGATTTAGCGACACTTAATATGGTCTTTAGTGGCATATGTAATTGTCACTATAGTTTATAGTGGCATTTGTGAGAAATGTCACTAGATCCTATGTCGCTAAAAGCTTTAGTTTGACTTTTTTATATGCTGCTAAAGGGTCTAATGAATGTCACTAAATCCTCTAAATACACTATACGAAATTGGAAATAACAACATTTAAATTAAATGCCGCTAAATATATCCCACCAAAAGCAAATTATATTGTAGTGAAAATAGATTAAATAAGATTTGTATGTAGTCAGTTCTCTTTTTTGAGGAACTTGTATGCACAAGTTCACTGGTGGTTGTTGTGGACTTATTCCCACCAACCCATGACAATTGTCATAAAAGCTAAGTTCTCTTATGAGAGACCGTGAGAGACCGTGTGTAAGAGATGACTCCCAAAATCCACATCAGCGTGATGAAAAAAGAGTGGGCATTTTCCTTATTCCTTTGTCGTTGGCCTGGACCCCTTAAATAAGTCAAGATTCAAGAATGCCACCTTCTGATCATCAGGGTTGAGCCAACACTCACTATCAACTAATTTACATTCGTGGTTTTTTGTTGATCGGAGTCATAAATTAAAGATTTGCATATCAATCAGTGCACAGTCTAAACTCTGAATGACTAGTGTTTGGCGATAAAAGAAAAAGGGCGCCAAATATAGCAAATATAATACTTTACGTGTATGAAACTTCCCATATATTTTTTGTACTTCGAAACTATTTTAACTTTGATGAAACTTTTTTTTTAATGTGAATAAAGAAAAAGCGTAGCATCATTTTTTAGGGGTATTTACTGAATAAAAAAAGCATCTCAATATTCTATCATGTTGTTATGTTTTATCTAGACTAATGTGTACGAATTCAAGAATGTGATTAAAAAATTAAGTGAAATTATCGTTAAGCATCTCAATAATTTTTTGTTTAGATCGTTTTAATATATTCTAAGGTTTAATTGTTGGAGTAAAACATGTATACTAAAAACAACATAATTCGTATCAATAAGTAGTTTCAACCAACTAATTCACCAAACACTAGCATTAGCTGATTTGTCCACCTAATCATCTATTTATATCAAAATAAGCTAAATTGCTCAATAAGCTAATTTGCCAAACACCCCCTATATATATGTATAATTTTATAAAAGTTTTTATAATATTTATGAAATGCATTTTTAGATATTGAATTTGAATGATGCTTTGAAATTGAGCCAAAAGCAAATATAAAAAAAAAAAGGAAATAGAAAGACTACTATTTAATAGAATTATTAAAACACTCATTTTTTCAACAATAAAGTTATAAAAATAAAATTCCTTAATTCTAAAAAGTGAAGAATATGATCAATATAATACAATAAACAAATTGGCTCATGAGCCATCTCAAAGTGGACATTTCTTATATTAATATTTATAATTAATTAATAGTAATACACTCAACAAAAGAATGCTTACATATCCTCCACTACAATGATAGATAGACACCTTTTTGGTTGAAATTCCATTCACTTTTGAGACCTAATTTTCTTTTTTCAACCTCTCTTAACTTTTAATGAAATCTTTTTTGAAAAATATAATTATTCATTTCGAATATTATTTTTATAAAATAATTTTTTAATTTCTCTTTGAAATTTTGACTAAGAAAGCACAATTAGAGAGCATACTAAAAAAAACAAATAATTTTGGTGGATCAAACTATTTATAAGATTTTGTTACATAATTCCTTGACATTTACTCATACCATGACGGCAAGTCCTCTTACAAACTTCATCTTATTAATTTCAGAGCCGTCTTGAAAAATTTGAAGGTCCTGTGCTAATTTTTTTTTGTGTCTTATTTATAGTAAATATAATATATTATATCAATAAATTTAACATATTTCTTTTTATATTAACTTTTTCATATACGGAAGAAAGAGGGGTCCTGTGCGGTTGATCACCTCGCACACCCTCAAAGACCCTTCTGATTAATTTGTCCATCTATAATCTCAAAAGTGGATTTTGTGTTACACACATGTAAATAGTGGTCAATCAAAATTTTATATTTTTATTATTATAAAATAAATACATTTGACTTTTTAAAACAAATTTTGAAGGCGAAAAATAAAACTAAATACAACGAATCTGATTCGTTTTATTTGTTTATTGTGTTGAAATAGTAATAACCATTTGTTGAAGATAAGAATCAGGTTGTATCTCAATTGAGGAACAGATATCCCTTTTTCAAAAAAAATTCTTACCCAAAACTTTTCGTTGAAGATAACTTTTCAAAAAATTATATGAATAATGTTATCGGTTTCATCTAAAACTAATTAATGTAAATAGGTGTTCTTTTAGCTTTAACAGATAAACTAAATTGACCCTATATGCACAATATTAAATTGAATGAAAAGAATATCATACTTTTGCTTTAGTTTTTGACTAACGAATTTATATCGGAGTTACTCTTATATTTTTAGGCTGTTAATTCATTATTCATGTATAAAACGTGTTTTATTGTGAGACGGTGATCTTATACAAGAATTTGTGTTTATATTGAGTTTGAGGAAAAGGACAAAAGTTGATTTTGACATAGAGTAAATAAAATAAAATTATGAGTATAATTATTTCTATTTCCAATTTAATTTATAGAGAATTTGAATAAATATGAGCGAATAGTAAGATGAAGAATCTTTTTCTTTTTTTTTTTTTGATTTACAGCTAATGTTTAATCATCTGTTCTACTCGTCTCTATATATCTTTTCAACCTTTTCTTTGTTCACTTTAATTTGGATAACTTGGCCTACATTGTTCGACTTTGATGTTAACTTGCATTTATTAGGTATGAACCTAATGTTACAAACATTAACAAAAATAAAAAAGTTGCAATTGTAGTGTGGTATATAGGTGCAATTAATTATGATTTTTATTAGGTAATTATAGATTTTAATGTAAGAAATATAAATAAATTGTAAGCTTTAATAGGGTAAATAAGTGGAGTTATGTTTAAATATAATAATAATGAGGCAAATTAAGTGGAACATACTAAATTAGTACTCCGTTGGGAAAATATAGTGGTTTAGAACTTTCACTGTATTTTCTTAATAAATTATATTCTAACAGTCATTATAAAAGTTGATTTACTTGATTTAAACCTCTCTAAGGACCTGACTCATTAGGGATAGAGATAGTAGGAGGCGTGATATCCATATTTTAGACTAGTGATTTCTTTTTAGAGTACCTTTTGGGGTTCTTATTCTCTTGTTTTTTCTCGTTTCTATTATTATTAATAGTAGTAGTAGTATTGTTTTTATTATATTTTAGTTTTATAATTGTTTTTACGTATTTATTTTATCTATATGTGTTTATTTATCACCACGACGCAGGAGCTTCTCTTAATCTTTCTCGAACGGGGTGACTCTTTTCAATGCGAAGATCACTAATATGAACTTTTTGCAATTTAATCATGGACAATTAAAAATATTAATGATAAAATTATTACATTGACAAATCTGCCAAATCAAAAAGACTATTAGGCCGGTAAATAAGACTATTAATCTTTTTATTTTTAAAATTTTTTGTTGATGGTGAATGAGAGAGAAAAAAACAAAAAATATATGTGATTGATAGATTTATGTAAACCAAAAAGGTTAGTTGGTAAAATATACTATCAACTTTTATATAAGGTAAGGGACTAGCCGATATCTCACACAAGGCAGGGTCCGAGTAGGGGGTTTTCTTTTTCTTGAAAGATGCGAGCAAATCATACCCGTACCCTTAAGGAGAGAGTAAAGAGAGATGCACGCAGTCAAGAAACCCCCCAATTGACACCTACGCCCAGTAGGGGTCGAACCCCAAACCTTCTGCTCCACATGCAGATACTCTATTCATTGAGCCACAAGCGCTTTTAAAAGATTAGATTGATCATCGAAATAAATATCAACTTTTATATAAAATATCAAAACATATTGGTCATTGAAACTGCTGAATAAATTTGCAAATCATGAAGATTAGATAGATGTTGCTAATAGTAAAACAACTTAAATGGTTCATAGAAGTAGTTAACTAAACAAGCTTTAGCATATACCGAAAGGTGAAATAATTAATACTCCTATTTGCCAAAAAATGCCAAAAAGATTATTAA
Organism: Amaranthus palmeri; assembly: GCA_019776075.1. NCBI lineage: Eukaryota > Viridiplantae > Streptophyta > Magnoliopsida > Caryophyllales > Amaranthaceae > Amaranthus > Amaranthus palmeri. The sequence goes on along the minus strand of JAAKBH010000645.1, from coordinate 125,742 downwards.
TGAGAGGGTCAAAATAATATAATTACTCTAAAATTCATTTAAAGCTTGTGGCCTACACACCATATTATCACGTGAGATGAAGTCTAGGCAAGTAGTATAATTTAGTTTTGTATTTATTGTTTTTGACCTTAGGGTACCCCACCACTTAGCAATAGCATTACCAAATACTTGATCGTCTCATAAAAATTGTTGTAATTAAATGCGTCTATTATAATTAAAGGTGTTTAATGGAGCGGGTCAATCCAACGGGTTAAGGGTCGGGCCACATTTTAACAGATTATTAACAGGTCGGACTAATAATGGGCCGGGTCATTAATGGGCTGGCCTTGGTGTAAAGGACCGGAATAGATAATTATAAGTATTAATTACGGAAAAAAATTTATCACTTTTTTTTATATTTATAAATGATAATTATAAGAATTAAAGTTTGACTTAATAGAGTTGGCTCTATAAGCATTCTAGTTAATATTGGTAAATAACGGTTATTTAAAAAAATAGTAAATCAAGACTTTGTGTCCTAATTGTATAAGAGGGGTTTTAAGAATTTATTTTATCCTTTTTCTTATTTTGATTATTTTAATAGTATGCATTTTGTCTTTATTTGGTTATTTGCAAATAATTGTTATTATTTTGGATTTTCTATAAACATTCTAGAGGTTACTATTCTCACTACTCCATATGTTCCATGAAATTTACTCCACTTTTCTTTTTATTTTTGATTATGACTTATATTTCCTTCTTTAATTTTCATTCACATATTAAATTTACCTTTTTATTTCATCTACGCATTTCTCGCTCTCACTTTCTAATACAATACCATTTTGTCCACCTCTTTTCTTAATTAATTTTTTCACCAAATAAAAAGTTCTCCATTTACCGCAAGTATACATAGAACCATGGAGGGAGTATAATCAAAGAAAATTAGTTTGAAAACTTTGAATAATACTCGAAGAAAATACTTTGAAAACCTTTGATAATGATCATAAGTTTCTATAATCACTCTTTAAACTTATATTTAGTGGTTTTTTTTATTTTTAAAATTACTTAGAATAATCCAACCTATTCGTGATTATACTACAATAATTCCACCTATTGATTAACCATGAATATTAATCTCTTTGACGGGTATTTTTCTAAAGTAACCCGGTGACCGAATGACTTGCTATAGCAATTTTTATTTTTTAAGAAAAAAGATAAATTAAAATAAAATGTCGACAAAAATGTTCAAAAAATGTTGAAAAAAATTCACGGTTTTTTTTTATTATTTAGACTTTTTTATGTAAAATTTCAAAATTCTTCTCTAATTTTAAATTAGTTTTCAATTTACTTTTTTGGTGAATTACCTATTACTCCCTCCGTTTCTTTTTTATGTTCCTATTTGGGTTTTTCAACAAAATTAAGAAAAATGGAATCTTTGATGATAGTGGGTATTATTTTAATTATATAGTAGTGGAAAGTAATAATTATATTGGAAGTATGAGAGAAAAATAATTAAATAATAGTGTAATGTAATGATTGTATTGGGAGTATAAGAGAAAAAATAATTAAATAGTAGTGTGAAGTAAGAAAAGTGGGGTTTTAAGGGGTAAAAGTGGGATGAAAACTTTACAAAAATGGAAAGTATTCTAAAGTGGAAAAACTTATGAAACTACCCGTTTTAGTAAGGTGGAAAAACAAAAAGAAACGGAGGGAGTATAATAGGTCATGGGATTACCTAATTTTACTTTAGGCAAATACCCCTTAAAGTTAGGTTTATTTATAGTTAATCAATAGGTAAAATTATTATAGAAAAATCACGAATATGTTGGATTATTTTAGGTAAATTTTCTTTTTTTAGCCTTCTATTTAAAGGTTAAAAAAAACATGTACTAGTGGTAGACTAGTAGTAAATTTGCTAAAAAAATCAATTTCAAAAGATTCATCAACAAACAAATTGACAAAAAAAAGAGTAGCCCACATTACATAATAGAGCACCTCACCATCAATCCCTCAAAGACAAAGTGGGACTTATAAAAATCATTCACATTCACACCAACAAAAATCAACTAGGAAATAAAAGTGAAATTCACAAACATTGGGGTTGATTTTTTTTTTGATAGGAAAACATTGGGGTTGATTAAACAAAGAATAATCAATTCAAAAATCATAAAAAATAAATAGCAAAAACCCAAAAAGAAATTATAAAAAAATAAATTAAGGGGGGACATCTTTGACAGTGCACAATATTGATGATACTATTGTCCCTTATGCCTTTGTCCTTATTGTGTACTGTTATTATTGATAGCAAAATGTCTTAACTTTCTCCTAATTATTTATTGCAACCTATGATGGTTATACCGTTCTGAAATACTTGCTACATTTTCGTTATCGATACTATTCATCGTTCAAGCTTATTTTACATATGGCGGCTAATGTATAAGAAAAATATAGTCAAGTGGGATCTTGTTTGAATCGTCTAATCGCATACTTTCATAATATCAATTTAATATATAAACGATCAAAATAACGCATTGGATTACGTAAAAAAGTGAAATGTAGCAAGTTTAGTGGAACGGAGGAAGTATGACCTTATAATCAAATTCGATCTGATCTGACTTTTAATAATGTATTATAATTACATAAAAACCAAAATAAAAACAAAACACAATTCTAAATGGATTTCAAATATCTAATCCAAAATCGACCTGGCAACCCGAATGGACGCCTCTACAACCCACTTACAATTTGTGGACTAATTTATTTGTATAAATTCTCACTCACTCCCTCTCTACATCTACACCTGCCCACCTCCCTTAGAAGAAGGAACCATCCCATTTAGATTCTCTTTTAGGCTGCTGTTGCTACCCTGCCACTCTTTTTCTACTGATTTTCTTTGTCTTTCTTTCTCTTAATTTTTCACCTAAACCTCTCATCTTTGCTGAAAAAAGGAAGAAATAATGTATGCAGATACTGAATTAATGTATCCATATTTCCAGATTTTCTCTCAAGAAGTTCAACCATTAGAGGAGCTTTGTTGTTACTCTCAAGAACCCACTTCATCATTGGTATAATTTAACTTCTAATTTTCCAAAAAATTTAATCTTTTTTGAATTTCTTGTGATGGGTAGTGCTTAATTTTGTCAATTTCTTTAAAAAACTATTAAAAATCTTCATTTTTGGATTTTGGGTATTTAATGATGAAATGGGTATGTGGGTTTTTGTTACTCAAGAACCCACCTCTATTTTCCTTGATTTTTTAATCTTTTTTCTATTTCATGTTTTGGGTATTCCTTAATTTTGTCAATTTGTGCTATGAACTAGTAAAAGTTTTCGTTTTATTGGATTTTGGGTATATTTATAAGGGTGAAATGGGTATGTGGGTTTTTGTTTAGTGAATTAGTGATCAATTTGGTTGTTTTAGTTCACAAGCTTGAATTTTTTTTATTGGGATATTCCACGTGGTAACCCTGAGGTTTTGGGTTTTCCACGTGGTAACCAAAACTTTTAAAAAATCCACATGGTAACCCTGAGGTTTACCAAATTGTTCCATCATGATCTTTTTGCACATAAAATGTTAGCAAAACGTTAAGAAACATTAATTTCGAAGCTTTAAGGTTGTTGTACGCATATATATGCGACTCACCATATTAAATGTCATTAGTCTCAACCATTTTCCCCAAAATATAAACCCAAAATCTATCATCTTTAGATTCGGGGAAAAAAATATGATTTGGATGAAAAATGGTATATTTGAGGGTTATATTTTGGGGAAAAAGGTTCAAACCGATGGCATTTCGAAAGGTGGATCGCATAAATATGCATACAACTGCCATAAAGCTTCAAAATTAACGTTTGCTAACGTTTTTATGTGCAAAAAGGTCATGAGGGAACATTTACGTAAACCTCAGGGTTACCGCGTGGATTTTTTAAAAGTTTTGGTTACCACGTGGAAAACCCAAAACCTCAGGGTTACCACGTGGAATTTCCCTTTTTTATTTTTGAATGATGAATGATTTGATGGTCAACTTCAATTTTGAATGGTGAAATGGATGTGGGTTTTTGTTTAGTGTGATCAATTTAATAGTTTTAGAGTGATCAAGCTTGAATCTTTTTTGTGTTTTTAGTGATAATTGATTTGATGGGTAACTTCAACTTTGCTCCCATTTTGTCATCCTTTTGATATTTTTGGTGTTTAACTCACATTTCTTAGTAAATTGAACTTGATTAAATAAGTGTGCTTTATCATTTTAGGTTATTTGTTGCAAAATAGCTTGTCATTTGATTGATGCATGTTGTCTGATTAGATATTCTATTGTTATAATTGTATTTTGCTGATATAATCTGATTTGATAGCTTACTCTTAGTCTATGTCATTCGGACTCTTCATTTTGCTTCATGTACCCGTGTTCAATCCTTGATGTTCATTCATTAGTATGACACTAAGACACTTCATTTTAGACGTAAAACTGAATATTTAGATATATCCGACACTTGGATCCATACCAGTATCCGACATAATACCCGAGTCCAATTAACATAGCTCTTAGTATATATGTTAAATTTGGACTTGATGGGAGATCTTTAATGTTGCTGAAAATAATATTAGGAGAGTATATAGTGGTTTCAAAGTCATAGCTAGCGTGTGCTTTATTCTCTTTTCCATTAAAGGGTTTCCTTAGAATTTCTTTTCCATCCCACTATAACAAAGACAAGACTCAATAAGACTTAAGGTGATAAGTGAAAGACTTCTTTAATTTATATACTTCTATAAGCTTAGTTTTTGTGAGGAAGCTAAATTTAGGAAAAGTGGATTTTAGCTAAGGAATCCCTTTTCTAGAAGTTAAATTTGATGTTTTCTCCCACTTGATTCGTCGCATTTTGGATTTCAATGTGGGAGCTTTTTAACCTAAATGTTGCAAAATGAGCGGGCTGAATGAGTAAAAAACTTGGGTTTTTGGTTAAAGTATCATTCTTCATTTGTTTATGTGGGTATCTTATTTATAGCTATTTGGGTCTATATGTTGTTGAATCAAGCTGTAACTTTATTAAAGATGTGAATTGGTAAATTGTAGAAACTTTTGTGAAGAAGCTAAAGCTAAAAGTTTGGTGATAATGCTTGGAAGTGGATATGTAGACAATTGTATTTACACAAAGTATATATGGTATCCCCTTTTTAGTTCATATGATTGATCCATAACTTAGTTAATGCCTAGATCCACCAGTAAATAACTTCAAATCGAAGTAAAGTCGTAGTCTTAGATCGTGTATTACACGAGCTTGCTCTTTTATAACTTTAGTTCTTGCTTTGTCTATCATCGATTATAAGCGGAATCTAGTTGTATACATGTCATGGTATGTTAAATATGTGATCGTGCACAATAATGTTCTTACTTTATCTTTCTGGATAGTTAACCTTGTTTCCGAGTCTTTTATCTTCATTTACATGTCTTTATCGTATCGAGCTGATAAGGATATGGTTAGCCCCAACTGTTTTCCATCCCTCTCCAAACTTTGAGTGGGATATATCGGGTATGATGATAAGGATGATGATGGATAGTTATCCTGGTTGAATATCCATACTAACTTAGAGTACATAACCTATGTATTTGAGGTAAAATTAAAAGTAATGTGTCCAAGATGGGTTACAACTGATTAGTGACTAACTTTATATTAATATACTTAACAAGTATTTATTTTCAAGTTTTATGACGTATGATTTGCCATGTAATCAATAAGAAACCCGTAAGATTATTCCGTTTGTCATAACCTGATACTTGGAATTTTCCAACTCTTTTGTAATGTATGATTTGCGACCTTGTAAATAATTAAATATTTGATTGAGGACATATGTACTAAACTCTGCCAAAACTGTCATATTGTATTCTTGAGATTCTTCTATGATGAGAAGTATCACTATATGCTTTTTAGACAAACGGGTGATCTTATCGTACTAATATGACCGTGATTTTGTTGATTAGGAAACTTTTCTGGCCGATGTGTTATGGACTTATGGTAATCCAAAAATTATTGAGAGATTCTACTTGTACTGTTATCCGATAATTCATTTGTTTCAATTTCTTGTCGATTCAGGACAGCATCATCACAACCGCTACAATCTCGGACTATGACTTGGGAGGTGAGGGAGACCTTTTCAAAGCACCGGAGCCGATAATTGAAGAATCCGTTGGGAGTGTCAATCCCATGGAAGACGCTATTGCGATGATATCATGTGTGGATGATGTCATATCAACTTCAGGCCTCAAAGTAGGTGACATGGAAGCACTGCAAAGCGAGCAGCTGCTGTGTGACGTTTTTGATGGATGTCAGCACGAGTTAATGGAGAAAACATCGGTGGAATCAACTGTTTCTGATTCCGTAGACATTAAACTTCCTCTCATCGTGACAAATGAACTTCAAACCGAAGAAAACAAACCACTTCCTGATTTGCCGTTCTCAAAAACTGGTAGCTCCGGGTCGTTAAACTCGATGGAATGGGTGAGTGGTGCTGCGGTCAGGCCGAGTTTCTTAGATTTTTCTGAAATGGATTTCGGAGCTGCTTATGGGATGAGAAGGGCGTATAGTGAAGGCGACATAAAGGTTAGGATGCGATGACTTGTTATCATCGTCTTATTTTGCTTCCCGTAATTTCGTGCAGCGGTGTTCGAGATATTGCACAATTTGTTGAATCATACTTGAAATGCATATATTTTTTGTACGCCCGTTTAGTTATCTGTTTTGGCATGCTTACTTTGAATATCCTTTGATTGCGTATGAAATCTGGCCTAGTTAGCGCAAAGAAATTCTGCTTGGTGAATCTTCATTTGCCAGATTTAAGTCAGTTTAGAAACTGAGAAATGTTTAGATGTTTTTCACCATTTTCACAGGATGGGGCTAGGTCATTGATTCTCGGTTTTTGTAACAGACTCTCGTTAATGGTAATAGAAGCCTCATCCATTCGACTCTCCAGAGGCCATTAATAGGCAATTGTCCTTCCGAAGAACGCCTGCAGCAGCTTTCCAGATACAGAAACAAGAAATCAAGGAGGAACTTTGGCCGGAAAATCAAGGTAAATATTTTCGGAATTTAAACTTTGACATTTATTTTTGCTGTAAGTTGCTCCGACTTGGACGCTTGTGTCAAACCTGAATATGTGTCTGAAGGGACCGAGCCAGGCAATTTAAGAACATTTTTCATGTCTTTGGCTCAAAATAATATGTAAAACGTCCGAAGTCCAAACCCACGCTGAAATGTATCTAATCGGTGCTTGGGTGAAATGAAGAGGTTGAGTAATGCATTGGTAATAATCTTTGTTTCAAGCTATGTTACTCGGACTCTTCATTGTGCTTCAAGTACCCGTGTCCTATTATTAGTGCTCGGACATTGGTATGACACTTGGAAACTTCATTTTAGGCCTAAAGCTGAAAATCTAGACGTTTCTAACACTTGAACACATACCAGTATCCGACATAAGTACCCGAGTCTAAATAAAAAAGGTTTCAAGTATTTTCAAAATATCGTCTTATATTCCATATCGTCTTTAGTATGCTTGCAGGAAGGCTCTAGCTGATAGTCAGCCAAGGATCCGCGGTAGATTTGCAAAGACCGAAGACACCGATAGTTGCAAGAAACAATGAGTATATCAACAACCGATCCCACAAACAAACAAGGAAGAACATAGATAGACTTGGTCTGATAACTACGTAGAATGAATAGCGAGTCTATATAAGGCATAGCATTCGCGGAGTACATGACGCACCATATATAAGTGTTCGCCTAATACTATATAGCACCTAATAAGTCGGATGAGACTACTAATCTCTAAAGAAAAAGTACTTGGTAATATCTTATTTGTTGTTGTAATAAGTTATAAGTTCCTTTCTAGAATTAGTATAAATTAGATGCTTAGCTTAGAAATGTACATAGATAATGAAATAAAGTTTAAGATGCTACTACTATGTAGGTTGTAGTGAAATGAATATGTTTGATGTTACTGTAAAATGTGTGCAAATGTTCTTTTTGTTGATGGATGGTTAGTTCTATTTTGATGTAGATGTTGAAGGCTAAAACATATGTTTGTGATTTACGGATTACCGGTTTGTTTGGCAAATGGTAAATGATTATTGGTTGGAGCTGTTAGTAGTTTGACCGCTTTTGTTGTTAATGTCTTATGTAAAGAAAAATAATTATTTTTGTTTAGTCTCATTTATATATTTAATTCTCTTTTTATATTGTCTTGGGAGAGACCATCTTAGAATAAGATGACCCAATATTCTAGTCCATTGCACTTTCTCTCTTCTTTTTCGTTTTCTCGGCATTTTTCAATTTTACTCTAAGTTATCAATCTTGACCTTAAAGATATTAGTTTCAATTTAGGTAGAAATTGATCAGTTTAACGTCACAATTGATCACTTATAGGTTCAAATTGAAATTTACTTTAATTGATATGTTATACTATTTTACGTTGAAATTGAAACTTTTAAAGTCAAAATTGATACCTTTAAGGTCCAAATTAAAATGCCCAGAAAATAAAAAAAAAACAAACAATATGGAATTTTGGAGGGCACGTGAAGCACACGCGCCTGCAATGGGCCAGCCCAGATGTAGTCTTAGAATAGGACGGTCTTACGCAAGTTTTTATGTTCAAATAATTCTATCTATATTATTAGACTATTCAACCCGCATGTCTCACTGTAAAACCGTCTCAATTGGTGTTCTATTCTCTTGTTTAATGTAACACTCGTACAATTTTCTTTAAAAGAGTCTCATTTGCACAATGATCCAAAGACCGATTACACTAACAATCAACAAGCACAGTTTGAAAATGAGTAAATGACACTTTCAGATTACAGTGGTGAGGTCATGCTTCAAGGTAGCACAAACTATTCCAAAATATCAATCTACAAAGCCAAATACTCTTCTATCCCATTAAATTTATCACATTTTTTTTATTTTAATCTGTTCCAATTAATTTATAATATTTTATTTTAAGGTATGACTTTACTACTGTTATCCTCTATTTTCACGCTTGTATTTTAAATATCTTACTAATTTAAGTTATCAGTCTTCTTGATATTATGGTCAAAATTAAATGTGGATAATAGCTAAGGGAGGAGTAATGGCTTATTGTCCTACTACTTCTCAACCCCCACCTCTTTAAAAACCATAACACCGAGGGGACAGATCTATATCCAGTCAATACTGTCAACTGACAACATTCAACTTATATAACAACCATGCATTTAAAGATATATGTATCAGTTAAGTTGATATATGCTATGACATGTGACAATACTGTTGGTATAACTATAAGCACATTAATGATTGATATTTTATGATCTTATTGTAGATCCTTTACTAGTAACACCGTGACAGAAAATGCAAAAATGATCAATACACCCATCTTCACCTCGTCAGATATTAAACTTCACGAAACCTGCTAATTCGTGTCTTCGTCTCTCAATCCAAAAATAGAGTTATCATGTTCTAAATAATATACATCCTCAAACCTAAGTACATGATACACATTTATTATAGAAATTTCCAAGTTTTAGTGGCAAAAAAAGATACCCTTTTCCTTTTGGTATACTTTTCTCTTTTTGTCCCTAACCTTCCCCCTCATCTTCTACCCTTTTTCCTCTCTAATTCTTGCCTTCTTCTTCTCTCTCTTTTTATGTACTTTCACCTCAAAACTTAAACTTGTCTAATTCAATTAACCCATCAACCATTCTAATTTCCAATATTTTTCCATCATTTAAAACCCAAAAAGAAATATAAGAAAAAGAAATTGGAAAATTATTAGCTGACTTAATAGTCGAAGGCTTTTCATTCTACACTTATAATAGAGATTCGAATCTCATAACCTTTAAAATTATTTTCTTCTCATCTGTATATATTCCCTCCCAATCATTTTAGTTGTCTCATTTTCTTATTTGGCAAAATCATATCAATTGTCCCATTTCCTTTTTTGTCTCTTATTTTTACCTAAATACCTCAACTTTTACTACTCCCAATATCCAACTACCACCTTTACAATTAGTTTAATCAATTAAAATATCCAACTACCACCTTTTTAATGGACTCCACATCACCCTTAATAACCGTGAAAACTCAAATGGAACATCTAAAATGATTCGGAAGAGTATTATTTTCACCTGAAATAAAAAAAAAAAGAAAATTTGGTGAAATTGGTCAAATATTTCAGAACTTTGTGATAAGTAAGTTAAAGTCTTTAGACTTTTCCTTCTAAACTCATTCGACCATTGTCATCATCCTTAAGCCACACTTGTGAAATTGGTCAAATATTTAATTTTACAGTTGGTGTAAATCGAACTCAAGAAATTCCCGAAAAAAACTATATTTACTTTAACTGAAATAAGACCCGATTCTCATCGTACTAGCAAGTCGTTAACTTTATTGAAAAAAAACCTCTATATAAAAAACAATAGGAAAACTGAAGAAAGTCCTTAACATGAAATGAAAAACGAAAATCATATCAAGAAATCTCAAAAAGAACAAAAATTTTTGTAAGAAAAATAAAATTAGGAAAATAAAAAATAGGAGTCATAAAAGAATCTCAATCACTTTTTATTAATATCAATAAATGATATACCATGTTGAGTGTTGGTGTCTGTCACTTTAATATTACCAAAACTTTGTTGTAAACACGCCATTGAAAAGCTTATTTTGATCCCAATTTTCTATTGTACCAAAAACACTAGAAACTTAGGAATTTATAATCGAAATCGCTTAATTAACATTCTTCACCTTATAAAAATCAGATCACGATAAACTCCAAACTCCAAACAAGCTAGAAACTTAATAATTGGAATAGATTTTGAATACCCTACTTAAATCAAATCAAATTTAAGTTGTTCAAAATTAACTCGCGGGATTAACAATTTTTCAGCTGTTCAACACATAATTAAAAAAAAAATCATAAAAACTATAAAACTTGAAAAATATATCAATATCCTATGACCCAAAAGGTATATATAACATCAAAATTTTGTTATTTTCATTTGTAAACAAACTTCTTGCCCAAAACCATGAAATACCCACAACATAAAACTTCAATTTCCACCATAAACAAACTAAAATTCATAATATTTTTATCAAATTTCATCATATTATAATAAAACAAACCATGAAAATGAAATTAACTAAATTAATGACAAAACTCTTCCACCATTGTTTCATATATTCATGGCAGCCATGAAAGACCAACCTCTAAAACATTTTAACATTAACATAAATTAATATTACATCCTAGAATTATTTACCTTAAACTAAAACCTTAAAAATATAACTTTCAATAACTACAAAACAACCTAGGACAATGCTAAGTGTTACAAGAACATTGGTTTTTTTTTTTTTTTTTTTTTTGAATTTTTACTTATTTCCAATGTTATTGGAAACAAAATTAATTATAAATATTTCCAAATAATCAAATAATTCTTCTCCTTCATTGTTGAAGTTATATTTGCAGAAATTTTATAATTAAAATCAAAAATAAAGAAAAGAAATTGATTATATAAAAATTTCTTCTATACATTTTGTTAGTTTCACGGAGGATAACACCGAGCCATCACTTTCTCTCTCCTCTTCAGTAGTCAATCCACATTATTTCTCTCTCTACTTAGTTTTTTTTCTCTCTCTACAATTCAACAAACCCAATTCAATTGATTTCGATTTCTAGGGATTTTAATTCGTTTCTTAAATTTTGCTTGAAAAAAATCTAGATCTTTATTTTGGGGGTTTTTGTTCGTCTTTCTCCTTTTATGTCTCTGTTTGATTCGATGTTATGCGAATAAATATCCTCAATTTCCCGCCCAATTCTCTCTAATTTTGTCGTCGTTTGAATTCTACAACATTGAAATTTATCCAATTTACATTCGCAATCATCTTGCTTTGATTGTACTTGTTACTGATTGAAAACTTGCTATATGAAAGTCATCCTCTGTTGCATCTGCGAATTGGGTTTTCGCGAGATTTGATATGTTATTAGGGTTTGTTTGTTAATTAGGGTTTCGAATTCGAAGATTGAGTATTTTTGGATTCGAAATTTGGGAGTTTAAGATGATTATCAAACGAAACTTGAAATCGACAATGCCAACCCTAAAACGGTGTCGTGTTATTCGACCGTCAAATAATACTGAAGATGAAGAAAGCAATGATAGAAAAAGACGTAAATTCAACAGAAACTATCATAGTAGTAGCAGCAATAATAGTAATAATAGCAGTGGTAAATACTTTCCTTTGAGTCTTTTGGGAGAAGTTGCTGCTGGTGTAATTCCATTTAGTGGATTTCATGGTATTTTTTCTGCTAATAAAAATCACAACAATGCTGATTATCGGAGGTTTTCGGGGTCTTGGTGCACTGAGGTTTCGTGCTCAGTCGAGGAAGAAGATGAGGATGAGGAGGAAGGGAGAAGGGACAAATTGAGTAAGGTGAAGACTAGGCATGTGGAGGAGGTGGCTAAGGAGAGTCCGAGACCGCCATTGGTGAGGACGTCCAGAGGACGAGCTCAGGTACTTCCTTCTAGATTTAATGATTCAATTCTTGATGATTGGAAGAAGGAGAAAGGAAGTAATAGTGCTAATAACAATAATGTTTGTGAATTTGATGATGATGATGAATATAATGATGGTGATCATGTTAATATTCAAAAGAATGTTAAATTTGGGGTTAAAGGTCAGAAAGGCAAGGTTAATAAAACGAGGGGTGTTATGCATAAATTGAATGATGAAACTTGTGGGTTATCGACCTCCACAGAGGAGTATGGGCATGTTAATGGTTTCTGTGATGATGACGAGGAAGAATATGGGTGGAGAGACAGGAAACCGATTAATCATGAGGTTAGGAGATATTCAAACTCTGGTAGTTCATCATCTTTGCGTGATCCAAGGCATTGGATGGAATATGAGAAACGTGCCATTAGTTTACGTGCGAGTAATGGTAGGTTCATGAAGGATCACAGAAGAACGAGTGAAGAAGAATTTTTTCCTGGTGATATAGTGTGGGTAAAGTCTAGGAAGGATGATCCAGCATGGCCAGCAATTGTTATTAATCCTGCATCACAAGCTCCTCGACAGGTTATGGAGTTTCGTGTTCCTAGGACAGTCTGTGTGATGTTTTTTGGGTACGCAGAAAACAGGAAGCAAAGGGTGAGGATAATTCTGTTTGTTGTTATTTGTTATTGATGATCTTATCAGTGTGAAATGCATTTATGATTTTAAGATTTGATATCTGTTATGATGAACAGGAATATGCTTGGGTTAAGCGTGATCAGATATTTTCATTTGCGGACAATGTGGACCGGTACACAATCTTTGACTACTGTTTTCTGATAAGTACATATTAGGCTTGGTTGCTTACTGAGTAATTTTCTGATGTATTCAGGTTCCAGGAGCAAGCTCGCCTGAACGGTTTTGAGTCCTGGAACTTCCATAAGGCCTTAGAGGAGGCATTTCTGGCAGAAAATGGATTTATGGAAACGTTAGTGAAGGAGATTAACATGGCCGCTAGAAATTCATATTGCATTGATTCCATTCCTAGAAGAACACAAGAAGCAAATGGTTCAAATCCATACCGGGAACTGCACCATTACGGTCAGGTTAGTTATATTCTATCTCTGACTGTGATATGAAAATATTTTTTATGTTTTGTAAAAGTATGTTGTCTGAGTAACCTGCAATAAGAGAATATATTTTGACCGAGCTTGGTTTATTGGATGAATGATTAGTGGCTTTTTCCTGTTGCTAACTGCTGTCTTATTTGATTAATAAACAATCTATAGATGGTTACCCTTAGGACATTACATTTTTCTAAATGTTTCTCATTGTGCAAAATTTTATCTTCAGTGAAATTTTTGTGTTGCGGATACTCTAGTAATTCTTACAGCACACCTTGCCGCAGGGCATTAAAATTTTCTAATTCCTCCCCAGTCCCCCCTCCCCTCATCGTGCAAAGTTTCCTCATGGGGAGCCTCATGTTTTAGACACCCAGCTGGCCTGGTTATTATTATAGAACACCTTTGCTGTTGTGGTTGGGATGGATATGTACTGATTTAGTATATCTGGGTATAGCCTCTTTTGTGAAATTCTGTGTGCTGGCTTCTTTTGTTCCATTCTCACTGACATGTTGGTATTACATTAAGGAACAATGTTGCTGATTATTGGATCAAAATTGATTAAATATAATTCGATCACATAATCAAGGTGTAATGCACATATTAGAGCAGACTGACAAAAGAATGGGAAGTAGAAGAATTATTAGGAGATGGAACGAGATCTCCATACTCCTATTCTCCTTGGCACTATCAAGTGCTATGTTAATTGGACCCTCTCATTATCTTAGGTACTTGTGTGGCATTTTTGATATTTGAGCATTGTTTTGGACTTTTTAACTCTTCATATCAGGCTAAATTCTTGGAACTGTTTCATAAATTTGAGTCAGACACGTGAACAGGGAATGACGAGTGCTGAAATTCAATCAACATAGACTGGGTGTGATTTATTTATTTATTTATTTTTGTTATCTTTATAAGTAGAGTTGCAAGATTATACTTTCAATCCCTAATTATCAAGGGAGCAATAATGTATGAGTGTGGAAGAGCTCTTGGAATAGGATTGGGGAATTCATTGGTCTTCCTTTTTGAATTGCTTCATGTAGATTTGTTGTGAACATGCACGAAACTTGTGTGTGCGAGAGGATGAGCTATGTTTGTGACTATTTGAAACCAAATATTTTTTATCAATCAATTTTTTTAATGCTACAGAATGGTCTCAAGAAAGCAAAAGACACACCATCATGTGCAGGATGTGGTGCTGGCCTTCCCCTTAAGATGAAGAAGACGGGAAAGGCTTCAAGTGCTGAAGGTCACTTCTATTGTACTCCTTGTGCTAAGGTTGGTAGAAATTTCTTAACGTTTTGCATTTTTTAAACTATCATTTTAACTGAACTAATTATTTTTATTATGGCCTTCTGTCTGAACGTTTCAGTGTGATATCTTGTGTATAAGCTGACAAATTTTATTATATATGTCATTGACTATTTTGAACGTTTTGTTTTACAGTCAATGAGATTGAAACAATATTGTGGTATTTGCAAAAAGATAGGAAATTACTCAGACAGTGGTAAATGGGTAAGGATTACCTAGAACTTGACCTATATTGTTGTTTGGGGATCTAAAGTAATTGTTTCAACTTAATTTACTTTTGTTTGGTGGTATAATTAGGTGAGATGCGATGGTTGTAAAGTCTGGGTGCACGCAGAATGTGACAGAATTTCAAGCAACCTTTTCAAGGTTTCTTGTCCTTGTTGAAGTACTATAGATTCTAAGTTGACAGATTGCCGAAACAATTCTGATATTTCTTCTTAATTGTGGCAGGATCTTGGTGCCACTGACTATTACTGCCCTGATTGTAAAGTGAAGTTCAACTTTGAATTGTCAGATTCGGAAAATCAAACTAGATTCAAGTATGTTGTCATCAGATCATCTGGTTTAAATGATGAATTTATGTGAAGTGTTAAAATTTTGAACTTTCCCTATCTTCTCTCTCCCTCTATCTGTCTACTGTCTTTTTTCTGTGGAAAGAGTGTCGTGGTTGGCGTTCTTATTTTTTCTTTTTTGTTCCACTCTTTTGACACAGGTGCTATCAAAATAATAATCATGTCAAGCTACCAGATAAGGTCAATGTTGTTTGCTCTGGCATGGACGGCATATATTTCCCTAGCCTCCATTTGTGAGTATATCTTTCATGGCATTGATGCATATGGATTTAAGTATTCTACCTCTCAAAAGATATTTCTGGAAAATAGTTTTGTATGTTTTCAACGTTATTGGATTGTATCTGGAGATTATCATAAAGATTTCTGTCCATAACCCTTAACACATGCTTAAACCCTCAAAACCTCTTCTCAAGCATAATATATCATGTTCAAATTGATGATCTGCTTGAAAAAAAGATGCTAAAATTTACTGGGCATCCTGATTTGGAAGATAAAAGCTTAATTTGAACTTAACTTAACTAAATGTTTAGCTGCTTCTCTTGTTTCTGTTAACTGCATTTATGAATTTTGAACTGCATGAATCTTATAAACTTCTTGGTAATTTTCAATATCTTTACTTTGTTGTAGAGTTGTGTGCAAATGCGGGTTTTGTGGGACAGAGAAGCAGCAACTAAGTGACTGGGAAAGACATACTGGTTGCAAAGTGAAGAACTGGAAGAAGAGTATAAGAGTCAAAGGATCTATGTTGCCTCTGGAGCAATGGGTATGTGCTTCAATTTTCTTTTTTGCAACATTTTTTAGGTTTTATGGTTCCCTTTGTTGGGATTGGGGGAGCGTATGCCGGTTTGGGCATGGAATAGTTTGTGGGTTTCTATCACCTGTTTGATTGTTTGAATTTATTTTAATTTATTTCAATATTTTTGAATTCTAAAAGAAAGGTGAAAGCGAATCTGACATCTATTAATAGTCAGTGTGAAAACAAAGGAGACATAGAGTAACATTTTTGAATTATTGTTTTGTGAGAAGCATTTTTGTAATATAATTGGTTTAAAATTGCTATTTCTTCTGTTCTTTCAGATGTTGCAGATGGCAGAATACCATGCACAGGCTGCTGCTTCTGCTAAGCCTCCTAAAAAACCTTCATTAAAAGTTCGAAAGCAGAAACTGCTTTCCTTTTTGCAAGGTAATTGACATCAATGTAATATAGGACCTGTAATATGATGATCATTTACGAATAGAGATAGCATCTATTCGGATGCATGTAATAATGTATGTGTAAATTTATTGCGTATCCAGAAAAGTACGAGCCTGTTGATGCTAAATGGACAACAGAAAGATGTGCTGTATGCAGATGGGTTGAAGATTGGGATTACAACAAGATTATTATTTGCAATAGGTATGTTTGCTTTTGTGATTTCAACACTGTTGCCCAAGGTTAAGGACTGGTTTTGTGACATTCTGGCCTTCAAAATTATGCATGAGTCATTCCCACTCTTATGTCTTCATGTTCGTTTGAATTTGCTTTCTTAGATGTCAAATTGCTGTCCATCAAGAATGTTATGGAGCTAGAAATGTTCGAGATCTAACTTCATGGGTCTGCAGAGTATGTGAAACACCAGACATAGAACGCGAGTGTTGCCTTTGTCCTGTAAAAGGTATAGTGTGACTGGATGGCAATCTTTTAACAACTCTGAATAAGATTTCTTCTCTCTTCTTTGTTGTTACTCCTTTGAATTTCACTAACGCCTTTTTCCTTCCATTTTTGTCTGTTTTTGAAAAACAAAATTATTAATATGGAAAGTACTTTCAAGTTTTTAGTTGTCATCTTCCATGACTATAACTAAATTACTATGACTAATATTAAATCTGACATCTGTTATTGTATAGCATAAACCTTTTAGAATCTTGAAACTTAAAAAAATGACAATAATACCAAATATGCCTTTTTTTATTATTTTTCTTGTGTGGGTGTTTCCTTTGTGTTTATTTGGGGAGTTAATTAATACATTTATTGAACTTGAGCTTTATGTTTTTGAGTCAAGCTTATGAGATAATGTGGTCTTTACCATAGGAGGTGCATTGAAGGCAACTGATATTGACACATTATGGGTCCATGTGACTTGCGCGTGGTTTAGACCTGAAGTTTCGTTTGCAAGCGACGAACAGATGGAACCTGCTATGGGAGTTTTAAGCATTCCATCAAGCGCCTTTGTAAAGGTATTTTCTAATGTGCAAATTCTTTTATTTATTAAACCTTGATTACTAGAGCTATGAACTTTAAGTAATCCGAAGATGCATATTTGGATATTAGTGTTTGTACTATATTCTACGTTTTCCATTAGAGTTGGGTATTTTTATGGGAGATAAACAGATGTTAGAGAAGGATGTTTTCTTGCTGCTGGTGTTATCTTTGTTACTAAATTATTTTGTGCTTAGAATTGTAACTGAATGTTCTGTGATTTTAGGGTTCAAAGTTTTTCGATCGATGTCAGTTATTAGAATTATGGTGTGTCCTGTTGATTTTAATTTCCATTATCTCCTTAACTTCAGGTGTGCATTATATGTAAGCAAATACATGGTGCCTGTACTCAGTGTTGCAAATGTTCGACATATTACCATGCCATGTGCGCATCAAGGGCTGGATATCGCATGGAGGTGCTGGATTTTTTCTTTTGGCTATTGTTATAAGTTCACATTTGTTTGGAATATTATTTTTGAAGATTGTGTCTCTTTCTGCTAGGTTTATTCCATCCCAACTCCTGCATTTGAAGATTTTTCTTCACTTTGTAATTTTTGTTTAGAAAAAATATAAATAGTAATTTGATAATTTAAAGGGAGAGGAAAGTTTCCGCTACAGTTTAATGACTTTTATGATTCCGTATCAAGAATTAACTAGAAAACTGCATGACCTGTCTTGCTAATTTGACGTGTCAGTTCAACTGACCATGTTGTCATTTTTGTCAAACATGTTTCAGTAGTTGTCGTTTGATATTCTTTCATTTTAGCATACATCTGTTCTAAATGGATAATTTGTTACTTTCTTATATTGAATATTTTCCATTGCAGCTTCATTGTCTGGAAAAAAATGGAAAGCAGATCACCAAGATGGTTTCTTACTGTGCTTACCACAGGTATTTGATAAAGGTGTTATATCGGACATGAGGGGTTGTGTGAAAATCATGTTCCTTTTTGTACTAATCCTGTTTTTTCTGTTCGTGATATAGGGCTCCTAATCCAGACACTGTCTTGATTGTACAGACCCCGTCAGGGGTATTCTCCGCCAAAAATTTACTTCAGAATCCGAAACGGGCTGGTTCAAGATTAATCTCGTCGACGAGGTCTGAACCTGAAGAGGCTCCAATACAAGAAGTCAGTGAAGCTGATCCAGATTCTGCGGCAAGGTGCCGGATATATCAACGACCCAAAAACAACTCTAAGGTAGGCATGTGTGGTTTTAAGTTATTGTCTCTAATAACCTATCATTGAAAAAATTTGATATATTCTGCTACTATATGATGCTATTGCCTCAGATTGTTCTTTTCTCTTTATTACTTTGTCTACTTCTTAGTTTATTGCCCGATTAATTGCCACATGCTTGCAGATTTTTATGTTTTATTTTTCTGCTTACTAGAGAACAGTTGAAGGAATTGTTGCCCACCATGTTAGAGGGCCTTGTCATCATTCTTTTCGAGAAATTGAACGTTTGAATGCATTTCGAGTAAGTGATATCCTTAGTCTGCTTTGATTTGATTTTCCTCGTTATATTCTGTACTACTGGGGTAAAATTATTTTAATTTCTTCTTCCGCAGAAAGTGGAAAAGCCTAAGATGTTTTCTACTTTTAGGGAGCGTTTATATCATTTACAGGTGATGCTCACTATATCATTCAATTTCTATTGGTACTGACTTCTTGATCATGTTCTGACATTAAGTGTATGCTCTGGGTGCAGAGAACTGAAAATGATCGAGTTTGCTTAGGTAGATCTGGAATACATAGGTGGGGTCTGTTTGCTCGTCGTGACATTCAGGAAGGAGAGATGGTTAGTTATTTTAATCGTCTTTGGTGAATTGTATCCTTCGAGATTTCTGCCTTTTAGTGATACTTGTACTTTGGTGTGATTGATTCAGTCATAGGAATTTTTGTTATAAATGTATCTGTCTGCATGATGAATACCAAAGCATCAGATTGTTACACTTCAATGTATTTTTATATTTTTCTTCATGTTCCGTTCGAAGATGGAAGTAGAAGTCCCAAATCCCAGTGTGTTACTTATTTTGTAGTACATTCTGCATGGATCATTGTGTAAAGACAATGTAGAATAATGTGTTAAATCTGTATCATTCGTTCTTGTAATGATTTCAGTTTTTGCGTGGTTTCGGTGTGAAAAGTATGCCTTTCTCTCTGGATTAATAAACTTTTGTTCATTTTTCAGGTTCTTGAATACCGTGGAGAGCAAGTGAGGCGCAGTATTGCAGATTTGAGGGAGGCTCGTTATCGGATAGAAGGAAAAGACTGCTATGTAAGTTAATGCTTGAATATGTTATGCGTATCAGTGTATCGAAGCCGGGTCACTTGCTTTATGTTTAGTTCCAACTTATATTGATTTTACTGACGTGTTCTAATAAACTGTCTTGAGCTTCTTATTATGGCAAAGTCGTTGGTAGTCAATAATCAATGTTTCTAATTTTTACGAGTACATTTTGCAATCACTGCTCTATAGTGCACCAAAGTAAACTTATACTTGTTAAATTTTCTTTGACAGCTGTTCAAAATCAGTGAAGAAGTCGTAGTGGATGCTACAGACAAAGGAAACATAGCTCGTCTAATTAATCACTCTGTAAGTCGTTTCTACTTGCTGCTATAACTTATTTAAGTCCTTCCGAGAAAGAACAAGATAACGCAAAACTAGAAATAATTTGCGTTGATCTTTTCTCTATATGTAATCATTGCTTTTTATTGACTATCTGATCGCTTTCTATAGTGCATGCCGAACTGCTATGCAAGGATTATGAGTGTAGGTGCCGATGAGAGTCGAATTGTCCTCATTGCAAAAACAACTGTTCCTGCCGGAGACGAGCTAACGTATCTCCCTTTCTTTTTGTAGTTCGCCTATTTTTGCTTCTATGAGTCATCACATAGTATTGACGATGAAATGTTTGTATTGCAGGTACGACTACTTGTTTGATCCCGACGAGCCTGATGAGTTTAAAGTTCCCTGCTTATGTAAAGCTCCAAACTGTAGAAAGTTCATGAATTAGACAACTTCAACATACACATTGTTCCTCCACAAGGAGTTTCTAACCTGCTTGGCTTTTTATGCTAGGGTTAACCATTTTGTAAGTCCCTTTTTGGCCTCTCACAAAATGTGTACAAAATTGTTCCCTTTTCCCCTCTTTTTTGTTTCAATTCAATAAAAAGTCCAAAAAAAAAAGAAAGAAAATACATGTAGAGTATTTACTAGTTAGTTCAGTTCTAATGTAAATGGTTAATAGTTAGTTGTTAGTTGTTAGTAGTTAGTCGTTAGTAGTTAGTACACATTGGTTTTCATTAATTCGTTAAGCTTTTCCATTTCTCAATCAGCTTACATTACATGTAATAGTTGGCTTTGAGCCATTCGGCTCGTTTTCAATCTAATGTTGAGTTTTTAGAGTATCTATATTATAATGTTTCTCGTAGTTTCACTGTCGCGTTTGAGCTCTTATGCAGAATTCTCACGACTTTCACGCCATTCGCCTGTTTCCTGTCGATTTGAGGGTTAGGGATATCGACTTGTTGCTTTATTTTCTTTTTTGGGTATGGACGTATTCTGATGGGATGTTCCTGTAGATAAAAATATGAGCTATTTATAGTAGTACAATTGGCATGTAATGATATGAAGCATTCCATGAAGTGAAAATACGTTGGTGAAAATGGGTTTCATCACCATTTACGGTGTACCCTGCCTTACCAAATCAGAAAATATCTGATCTCAAAAAAATAAAATTCAGATAATATCTCTGATGTCTAGGTGTACATTGCAATTCTAGTTTTACATGGGATTTAAAAATCTTTCAAATATTTTAGTAATTGGTGCAAATTTAAAGATACTTATTTATATTGAAATGTAAATCATTTTTTTAATCTTTTCATACCAAATTTATAAAATCTCATCAACTAATTTTTTATTTCCAATCTGTAAAAAAAAATAATCAATCAACAAATCCATTATGGAACACTCGCTTTGTTGATTAGAGTTGTTTAATTGGGAATGTTCATGGTAACTAAGAAAATTAAATCTTCTGTTTAAACATATTTATTTTAATTTTAATATTTTATTAATAATTATAGTCCTACAATATTACCATTGACTTCACTTAAATACTTTTATATTGCTTATCAAGTATTTTTGTGAATAATTGTGTTCTTATATTTTTTTTCACTAATTCTATCTAATATTTTTCAATGTTTATGATTTCACTTTCTTCCATTAACTTATTTATTCAATATAAAAATATAAGATATATTTTATATAAAGATAATATTTTTCTTAATTATCGTGAATATTACTTATATGAACAATCAATAGATAATGCATATTATATCAATTATCCATCTGATTTAAAAAATTTGAAATTGTGCATCCATTTTTTAATGTGTCAAATAATGTAATCCCATTAGTGAGGAAAATAAAAATAAAAAAATAAAAAAAAAAAACTCACAAATTTATTTTGTTAACACTCTATACTCCTTCATTAGAAATGTGATTCAAAATAGATACACAAACCTAAGTAAATTAAGCAGGATACATCAGTTTTCCATACTTGAACTGAACCATTACATTCATATGCTTCTATGTAATTAACCCACATCCCTTCATCTTCATGGATCATAGCTAGGATACCATAACATTCACCGATCAAGGTCGAATCTCGATCACGTCACATGAAGCTTCATACAACCCTTCTTAACTCAGCTGCTATATAAGTAAGCAACCTGCATCAACAAAGCAGAAGATAGCCTGTTCATAAACAAATCTTCAAAATCGTTGTTCTGTAATCTGTTCGTATGAATCTGAGTTCGAGTTTAGCTAAAACGGTTAAACGAATTTGTAAACTCAACCCATATTTACTATCGAGTTTGCTCAATATCACATGATTCGTTAATCTAAATTGCGAATCGAAAAAAGCGAATTATGATCAGTTTTGGGTTATTCTGAGTTAGTTTGGTTGGAACAAACACTCGTTCGACTTCCCACACATTGGGAAGTTTGAGCAATTCTAGTTGTTGTGAATGGGCTTAGTCTTTGGTTTAAGAAAAACAAGAAAGAACAATGGTGAAAGAAGCACTAAAACAGAGCAATATGGAAATGGTGCACACACAAAGAATTATGAGGTATCTTAGGATACCTCCCCCTCAACAAAAGCTTCTTTTCATTAATATATTCAACAATACACTAATGATTACACACTAAAGACTTTGATTAACACCTTACCAAAGTCTTTCTAACAATTACAAAAACAAAGTAAGATAAAAACTCTCAACAAAGTTAAACTCACTTGTTTTTGCCTCACACTTGATTCTATGATGTTTAGTGTCCCTTTTATAGACCAAGAAACACCCTAAAATACTCTAGAATAATGCTAGTACAATAAGCTTGGAGCCCAAGAAAAGAGACAAGCCAAAACCGAGTTCCTTGCCTATCGTACTGCTGCGTCAGAAAAAGATCTGCACTGGGCGCTCGGTCGAGCAGCCCAGCTCGACCCGGTCGAGCGGCATCGTTTTGGTTCCTGGCAGCTTCTGGAAGGGTCGAGCAATGAGGCTCGACTGCTGCTCGTTTCCTCCCCCACTCGAGCCATTGTCCACATTGCTTCTCCCTCTTCTATTGGCTTCATCAAGCCACCAAATATCATCCATAAGAGTCATTGCATAATCAAATGACCCAAAGCTAATCCTTCCATAATTCTTGTCTTCATCAAGACCTCTCCAATTAACTCCAATACTCACTTCATCAAGTGACCCAAATTTGATCAAGCTATCACATTCCTTTGCTCTTGCATTCTCATCCTCAATGCAAGACAAAGCATAAGCTACCAAGTGATCAAACTCATTCTCATCGACATGAGATTTCGGGCTTGATTCAACAATCTCCCCCTCAAGCCCAAATCTCTTAACAACTCCAAGTAACCCCTTCTTAGGTGACTTGCTCTCATTCTTGTGGCCTTGACAACCACCACCCACTTGTAGCACATACAAGTTGTTTCTACTTTTCTTTCCCATCATAACCACTTGACCATCCTTGATGACTTTCATCAACCCCTCTTTGGATTCAAAAGTACATCCCTTGGTCTCCAACCTTCCTAGTGATATGAGATTACAATCAAGCTTAGGCACAAATCTCACACCACCTAAAACTCTCTTGACACCATCATGTGTCTCAATCTCTACTTCACCAACACCTTCTATCTTTACCTTCTCATCATTAGGCAAAGACACAAGTCCTCCATCAAGATACCTAATCTTAGAAAACTTCTTTTTCTCACAACACACATGAAAAGATGCACCGGAGTCAATCAACCACTCACTCTTATGAGGTTCCCTATCTTCCACTAGAAAAGCCCCTTCATACTCTTCTTCATCAAGAAGCCCTATGTTTGCACTCCCACTAGTCTCATCTCTTCTTTCATTCCTCAACTCTTTTCCCCTCTTGAGATCCTCCTTCATCTCCTTGCACATAGATTGTATGTGCCCCTTTTTCTTGCAATAATAACACTCCTTGTTACTATAATCATTTTTCCCTTGACCCTTCCCCTTAGCTTGAAAATTCTCCTTAGACCTACCTCTTGAGCTTTCCCCAAATAGAGCCTCACCATGACCCTTCTTCTCATCTCCCTCACCATGCCTCACCATGAACCTATCATTCTCTCTCAAAGCGGCTAGGGCTTGATCGAAAGTGATTGTGTCCCTCCCAAGAAGCAAGGCTTGAACCACATTTTTGTAGCTCTTAGGAAGAGAAGCCAAGAGTAATAGTGCTTTCTCCATATCCGAAAGCTTCTCATCCGCATTCAACAATTGACACACTAATTGATTGAATGTGTTGATGTGGTCTTGCATGCTTGTATCTTCCTCCTTCATGAGTTGATACAACTCCCATCTCAAGCATAGCTTGTTGGTCAAAGACTTCGAAGCATAGACGGCTTGAAGCTTCTCCAACAACTCTCCGGGGTCGGTTTCATCCAAGTAATTATACTTGATCTCTAGAGCAATGGCAAGTCGGATAGAACTCACCGCCTTCTTCTTCATTGCCATCCACTTTCCTTCATCAAGGTATGAGGGCTTAGTCTTTGAAAGAGCCTCATCAATCCCTTGTTGCACCAATAAATCCACCACGGTGCTCTTCCAAGCCGAAAAATTCATTTTTCCATCAAACAATGGAATGTTGAACTTGGTACCATCTCCCATCTTGTTTGCCTTACCAAGACTCTAACTTTCACCCACAAAACAACCCAAGAATCTCCCCTAAAGCTCTGATACCAATTGTTGTGAATGGGCTTAAGTTTTAGTTTAAAGAAAAACAAGAAAGAACAATGGTGAAAGAAGCACTAAAACAGAGCAATATGGAAATGGTGCACACACAAAGAATTATGAGGTATCTTAGGATACCTCCCCCTCAACAAAAGCTTCTTTTCATTAATATATTCAACAATACACTAATGATTACACACTAAAGACTTTGATTAACACCTTACCAAAGTCTTTCTAACAATTACAAAAACAAAGTAAGATAAAAACTCTCAACAAAGTTAAACTCACTTGTTTTTGCCTCACACTTGATTCTATGATGTTTAGTGTCCCTTTTATAGACCAAGAAACACCCTAGAATACTCTAGAATAATGCTAGTACAATAAGCTTGGAGCCCAAGAAAAGAGACAAGCCAAAACCGAGTTCCTTGCCTATCGTACTGCTGCGTCAGAAAAAGATCTGCACTGGGCGCTCGGTCGAGCAGCCCAGCTCGACCCGGTCGAGCGGCATCGTTTTGGTTCCTGGCAGCTTCTGGAAGGGTCGAGCAATGAGGCTCGACTGCTGCTCGTTTCCTCCCCCACTCGAGCCATTGTCCACATTGCTTCTCCCTCTTCTATTGGCTTCATCAAGCCACCAAATATCATCCATAAGAGTCATTGCATAATCAAATGACCCAAAGCTAATCCTTCCATAATTCTTGTCTTCATCAAGACCTCTCCAATTAACTCCAATACTCACTTCATCAAGTGACCCAAATTTGATCAAGCTATCACATTCCTTTGCTCTTGCATTCTCATCCTCAATGCAAGACAAAGCATAAGCTACCAAGTGATCAAACTCATTCTCATCGACATGAGATTTCGGGCTTGATTCAACACTAGTATTATCCAATCTTCAACCAAATAGTCTCAGAATTAGGAACCAAAACTGCCTTAATAATGCAAGTTAATGTGTGCAACTAAATGACACTCGCCTAAACAGGATTTAGGAGTCGAATGCACTAATAATACACGTAACCTGTTAGATTAGACTGTACTTATTGTGAATGCCAGCATATTAACGGGGAAACACGAGGTGCACACACTTCATAGCCAAGGAAATATATACCATCTCAAAACCATATGGCAATGAGAGGAAGTGTTTAAATAACGTATAAAGTGTACACACTATATTAAATTCATCGATGTTCACATAACCTTATCACTCCATCCATTGAGATTGCAACATTTCCTCTCAAAAACTCTCACATAGATTTTCGTAATGTTGCAATCTCAACAAGGCACAGTAGTATGTTATTCTCCGGATCACCCTAGAATCTAGATTGTGCAAAAAAGAAGCAGATTATATCATAATCTCCACAAAAGATGATACATTTAAGCACACAAGATCATAGAGGGTACCTGCCCTAACTCTGGTGAGGGATAAGGTGAAACTGCACTAGGCACATACCCATCGATTCGAGTATCCTCACTGCACCAACGAAGTATTGCAACCGATTGATCGGTTTCTGAACCAAAATCGAGCTTTAAAATTCGTCGATTACCATCATCAACCAATAAAACTTTTCCAGTTTTAGTAAACCCTACTAAATCAACAAAATTAGCCTGTGTAAAATCACATTGAACATCAACAGAACAAACCCCAAATGGGCATTTCAAAATGTCTATTTTTAGACCATTTGGGGGATTACAAGTACATTTGGATAAACAACCTCCCATAACACATAACATATCAGATTCTGAATTCAAATCCAAATGATGAACAATCTCAAATTTCTCCCTGTATAAATCAAATGAAACAAGCTTTATACTATCAGTTGATTTACAATTCCAAGCCCAATACAAAAACCCATGAACTAATCTTGCTCTTTGAGGGAAAAAATAATGATCAAGACCAAATTTGATCTTTTTCCATCTATTAAATCTTAAAGAATACACATGAACTGTGTTAATAAACCTATCATTTGCCCAAATCAGACTAATTCTGATAACTTTATGATCATTTTCAGAGGATACATACCCAAATCCCCAATTGATAAAATTAGGTTTTCGATTACCAAAACCTACATCAGGGTAATGTATTCTGCTTTGGGTAGTTGTAGGATTCCATAAAATGAAGTATTCATTCTTATAATGAGCTAAACAAACTAACCCATTTGAAGATCCAACTAAATAAGTGTCCCTAAACATATAACCACCTTCAATTTGAATCAAATTCTGCCATTGAACACCATTTTCAAGATCATGATCATCATCACATTCATAAAGGTAATAATCATTACCAGATTGGATTATTAGGGATTCAAGTGGGGTAAATGGGTCAGAAAAAGGGGTTAATTTCAAGTGGGTTTTGATAAAAGTAGGAGAAGAGATAGAAGAATACCATTGTTTGGAAACTAGCTTGTATTGCATCAAAGATTTTATGGGTAACCATGGAAGAATATGATGAACTATAAGATCATGAGGAAGATGAGCTGATTGAACATCATTATTATCATTATTATCTGCCATTGTTTTTTAGTCTCCCTATCTTCCCTTCTGAAGGCCTTCAAATAGGAGTAGAGAATAGAGTAATGATTGAGTGATATTCACACTATCCTATCAAAATTGCCCCAAGAAACATTTGATAGGGAAACAAAAAAATGTGGGTAAATTTTAATCAATTTTTTAATAAATTGTGGAAGTAATTAGTTGTATCGATTAAAATTGATTTTTATTGATTGTAATTATTTGTGTTGGTTAAAATTGATTTTTTACTGATTACTCTCCCTGTTCCTTAGAAATAGTACTATTTGACCAAAAAATATGAGAGTTTTTTAAGTCAAATGGTGCTAATTCAGAGGGACAAAGAGAGTACTTATTTTGAAATCAACTAAACAATACCAATATACCATCCATATAGTACAAAGATAGTATTTGACTATTTGTACTTTCTCTGTTCGATTTTATTCGCTACACAAGAGCCTTACAGCCTTATAGGCTTGCACAAGAATTAAGAATTGAGTATCTTTGTATTAAATAAATCATTATAATCCCTACAGACATATATATAAAAGTTAATAAGGTATAAGATAGAAAAGAATTTAAAGAGCAAACTATAAATTACATCGTTATTTTATTTTATCAAATATAGTAATATAATTAATAATTTTAAATAATTAAGTAATGCAAAAATATATACTTTCTTCGTTCTATAATATTTGCTACTGGTAGTGATATTTTCCCACACAACATGTCACTCTCAGTAGCAAATATTGTGAAACGGAGGAAGTACCAATATAATGGAATGCAATAATTACTTAGTATAGCAACGAAATCACAAATTATTGTAAGAGACGGTTTCTTTGAGAGACGGTCTCTAATTGGGCCGGCTCATTATATATTTTTTTGAATATTGTAAGTACTAAGTAGGCATTAAAAATGATGTAATAGACATTTAAAATATTAAAAGTAGACATTAAGGATACGATAAGTAAACATTAAGGATAACACAAATAGGCATCAAGAATACGATTAGTAGACATTAATCTTTAATAAATTTGACTTAAGATACATCTTTCAAAAAGACAATCTCTCAAGAAAATAGTGACAACGAAATTGTCCTATATGTTAAATTTATGATTTGTGCGTGTCATCCTTGCGCAGGGGCCATGTTAATTTTCTCTGTGTCGTTTCAATTTTATCAGATGTCTCCAAGAGACAGGTGTTAAATTTATGATGAGAAGGTATGGTATAGTCGCTGTTATAGAGGCGTGCCCACAGTGGTAGTATGACTAGATATCCACGAATTCTGACACATTATCGTATGACTAATTTTACTACTCCGTCCCTTTGAAATTGCATCAAAGAGAAAATTGTGTATTTTTAAGAAAATGGTAATAAATGAGGAGAGAGAATGAATTGTGTGGATGATATTAGAAGAGGGTTAAAATGTATGGATGAGATTAAAAGAAAGTGGTGGGCCACTATCCAAAAAAGGAAATGATGCAAATTAAGTGGGACAAACCAAAATGGAATATGATGCAAATTCAATGGGACGGAGGGAGTACTTGTTTTAAGTCAAGATTCCCTTATCTTTTGAGCTTTAGCTTTAGTAACTTGAGTTAAATGCATACATTGCGTGTAACCTAAACCTTAAACTATCGTCGGAATCTAAGATACTAGTATAAGATCTCGTATATGTATAATATGATTTGCTTCTATATACGATACGTTCAATGGACATTTATTTAAAAGAAAAATATTTGATCGACATAACACAATTTATAATATTTTATTCAAAATTTACAATATATTTCTCTTTTTTACTACCTCTGTTCCATTTTACTTGCAACACTTACCAATTTTGGAAGTTTCATATTATTTGCAACATTACTTTTTTTGGCAAAATAAACTACTTATTTTATCCTCACTTTATTCCTACTCCACTATCATTATCAATCATACATCATCCCATTAATTATTTAATATACCCATAAGTCACAACCACTATCTAATTATAATAATTTTTTATTATTCCTACCCCACATATCACCATCAATCATATACCATTCCTACTTTAACCATACTGATTTGACGACCCTTAAGAAACGTGCTAAAACCAATGGTGCAACTAAAATGGAACGGAGGTAATATATTATAATCGAGGGTATAAAGTATTAAAAGTTAATCCATTTATAATATGTAATGACTTATGAGATGTGGTTGGATGTTAATCCATTATTATATAGAGGTTATTCTTTAAGGTTGCATTTGGAAATAAGTATTTCATTTTAAATTGTAGATTTCAAATATGAATTCATCAAAGAAGAATTTGAGAATGACAATAATGTTAGGAAAGTCATTCTCAAATCCTTATCTTTATCAACTTTTGACTCAAATTCAAATTTAAAAACTTTTTAATTGCCAAACACTAAAATTACGTCAAATTCAGATTTTCAAATGAAATCAACATTTTCAAACATCGCAGGTTTTTATCATAAACAATAAGTGAGGGGAAATGAGTTGAAGATGCATGATAAAATTTGTAATAGTCTTGTCATGTCATTGAATATACTCCACTCTTTTTAGTTCTTGTTGCTTTTATAATGCATGGAACATGTAAAAGTTGATGGAAGTAAAGAAGAGAAGCAATGGAGTACATAGTACTACTTCCTCAAATATTAAATGTTATTTAGATTTTGAAATTGATGTTTCATTTGGTTTTGCACGTTTGTTAATGTATTAATTTAATTCATGACATTTTAATTGTATATGATTAAAATTTATAAAAAGTTAATATTGATAACATACACATTAAAATAAATCAAATAAGATCCTACTTAACTCTATTAAAACTCATTGAATAAGAATTTAATACACAAATTAAGAATGTAATATAAATAGTATTCAAAAAGCAAATGAGACATTAACTGTCTGAGAGTTAAAAGAACATTATTACATTAATGATATTTTATTTTATTATAGTTAGTCAAAGTGGTGAAGTATTATGGTATGAAGTAAGTACAATTTTAGAGAGTTCTTCTATGACACTTGCAAACAAACAAACTAGGAAATATTTTTAAAAAGTAGCCTTTCTATTACCAATCTTGTGTTCTACTATAACTAGCTCTATCTTTTTAATAATTTAGATGTATTTATTTTTCTAACAGAATTTTATTTTTACCATTATCTTTTTTTATTCACCCATTAATTGACACGAGTATTGAGAAATTGATAGGGATTATTAAATTATGTGGGTATAATTAAAAGTGAGAGAAAATAAAAGAAAACTTATAGATGGAAATACAACCTAAAATAAAATTAAAGGTTTCAAAGTTGAAGAGACAAACAAAATTGGATTATGTGGCAATTTCTTAGGGATAAATTTTGCCCTTTATTTCTTATTAGACTTTTCAAATTTTAATTCGACTATAAAATTCAATCGAACTTAATCTGATTAAGATTTTGCCCGTTTTCATAAGATTTGGTGATTTTTTCAATTTTACATCAACATTTTAAGTTATAACATACTGCGATTCAATCAATATTTATTATTTTAGTTTCAAAAAAGTAAACTTATATCATGTTTTGACATTTTTGACTCAATTTAATAATCATAAATTCATAATTATTATTAAAATTTTAACCAAAATATTATGTTGGAAAAGGAAGGTAAGGGATGAATGTAATAGTGACTCATATGTGACAATTCAAGAAAGGTATTGATAATAGAAAAAATTTTTAAAAATAAAAACGGAATCGAGCAAGTTTACTTATCGATTTTAACTTTCAATTTTTTATATTTTTGATTTTTGATTTTCTTTTTTTTTCGCAATTAACCAACAAAAATCGAGGCAACAATGCTCTTGGGCAAGTGATCCTAAAGTCGAATTATTCATAGTTAACCAATGGTTGAAATTATTATAGAAAAATCAATGAAATGTCGAATTATTCTAGGTAAATTTTACTTTATTACTTCCTCTCTTGCATGATAGTTGCCACTGAATGTGACATGTTGTGTAGAAACATGTTACTATCAGTAGCAAGTATTATGGAACGGAGTAAGTATATCCCAATGGGCGCAATGTGGTTGGATGAGCTCTATGACGTCAGCAAGGCCTGATTTAAATGGACCTTAATGGGCCTGACTAATTCATATGGGTCGTACGTTTTGCTTCTGGGCCTTGATTAGGTAAATCTGATCAGAAAATGTTGAGGTTGCTTTTGTGCATATTCTACACCAAAATCGATTTGCTGCATATACTTATCCTAAGATAAAACAAACATCCCGATCAGAATCATAGACATGGGATATCCACAATTAAAGAGAAATTCATGATTTTTTTTATTTGATTGTAATCTTTCTGAAAGGGAGAATCTAAAATTATAGAGATAAAATACAACTAGTCTCTTGAGTGATGGTCTCTATGACAGAAGTATTTCAAATTCAGTCCATTAAAGATTAATGCCTATTTACCGTATTCTTAAATGATTTGATTTTACTCTTTAGATAGTTAGATTAATTCTATTTTAGTGTGGATTTAGTCCATACAAACATTTTACCCCTTTTCCCCTTAAAATATTGACAATTTAATGTGTGAGACGCTCATTTAGAGAGACCATCTCTAATTGAGCCGACTCAATTTTCAAAAATAAAATTAAAATAAATAAAGTGCTTCTCATCTCAAAGAAATGATCTCTCAAGAGAAACGCTGTTAAATATTTCAATTTATGCCGGCGCGTATTGGTGTTCAAGCATCCCATTATCACACACATTGCCACAGCTATATATGGTGAACATGTCCAAATTTGCAAAGAATTGAAATTTTTGGAAAAATAACCCCACACGTTATCTTATATTGAAAAATTAGAGGGTGACTAATATATAAGTTTGATGGACTACTCCTCTTATTACTAATTGATTTCAGGTTGAATCTTTATGGAGTTTGTGTGCAGTCAACTTTCCTCCTAACAGAAATATGAAAATGATGACCGATGAGTCATATATTACGAGGCTTGAGTCTTGACCATGAATAGAAAGAACAAAAGACATGCAAAATACGTTTACAAAACTTATTAGTTTAATTTGCAGAATTAACTGAATTACACAAAATGCAGAAACCAAGCGCATTGCAGGTTAATTAACATATAAGCCTACAGTTCAAAATTCAAACTCACATAATTGAAATCAAACTAGGACAATAGCTCAATATGCAAGGAGTGCTATTCCTAGTTTTTTCAAAGGTTAAAAGGGTTAAATACTCTCTAGGAGATGAATCCAAATCAACCACACCCAACTCCCAATTCTTCGAAACCACAAGCGACTTACCGGTCCTAGTAAATCCTACCAAGCTAGTACACGACCAAGAATCCGAGTTGGAGCAAACAGAAACCGACTCCACATATCCCGGTTTTTTCAAAATCGACACACAACCTTTCTTGTACAAGTTCGAGCTGTACAATGCCAAACACCCGCCCATAACACACAAAAAACGATCTCGATAACCTTCCCTGCTCCTTGGTGCAAGACCAGAGATTTCCTCGAACTTTTCGAGAACCAAATCAAAACCAACAACAATATGCCCCTTTATTGGATGATCTACAACCCAAAAGAGGGTGTCATTAACCAAAACTCCGGGGCTAGTTTTGGTTAACGAAACACCCTCCTCGAGCCCATGATCGAAAACCCGTCTCCATTCCTTAGTTTGCAATGAAAACAAGAGCACAATGACTTCATTTGTGTCATACTTCTGCTCTATCTTCACAACCTTATAGTCATTAACAGATAAAACATAGCCAAATCCCCAAGACGAGCGACATTTACAGCCCGAACCCAAGAACAAATCCGAAAATCTCATCCAATGGTAAATAACAGGATTCCATAAATAGAAACACCCATTAACAGAATCAGATAAACACACTAACCCATTACATGAACCTACTAAATATAGCTCATTTTGTGGGGTATACCCAAAATTAGGCTCTAATTTTACCAAGCTATAATGAATCACTACATCTTGTTCTTGAATGTGGAAAAGATAGAATCTTTTTTCTACTTGTATAAAGAGACATTCTACATAAGAAATCATGGGATGATAAGAGGAAAAACAAGTTTTTAAGTGAAGATTAGCAAATTCATTAGAGGAAAGAGTATAATACCATTGTTTGGACACTAATTTGGATTGAAGTAGGGATTTAATGGGCATTTTTGCAAGAATATGGTGCAAAATTAGATCATGGGGTAGTTGGGTTTGGTGGGTTGAAACATGATCTTGTTGTTTATGAGTAGAATGTATGAATTTGTATGATTCAGTGAGTAATTTGAGTCCTGTGAGTACTTTCCTGTGAGGTTTTTCATGGATCGGAATGGGAATGGGAAAGGGAATGGGATTATCCACTCCATACTCATTGTTATTCATTATTGATTTGTTACTTATTTTTTATACTTGTTTTTTTAGCTTTGGCTTTGGACTATCAAATGGGGAGGTTTTAATGGGTGCTAAGGTGGCAATGGCATTAAGCTACACTCTATAAATAGTAGGATAAAGCAAATTTTCTTGATGGGTGCATTGTGGCCCACCTTTGCCAAATACTCGTTCTGTCCCATAAAATTTATCTTTTTAGTCTGTCTTATTAAATTTGTTTTTTTTTATAAATTTTTAGTCATGACCCACTATAGTCCTTATTTTAGTCTCATTTGTATGACTCACTTATCTTTTCATCTCATCTACACATTTCTCCTACTTTACCATAAAATAACATGTTACTCATATTTCTTACTCCCTCCTATTCATCTTATGTGTTTCATTTACTTTATGCACTCTATCCAATGCACTTATTCGACCCTTAATATATCGAGTTATATATGATTAAAAATTATATAAGGTTGATATTAATAATCTTTACATCAAAACGAATCAAATAAGATCCCATATGGCTATATTTTGACTTATATATTAATAATAAAATGCAATTTAAGAGTGATAGATGAATAGTGTCTCAAAAGTAAATGAGACACCTAAAGTGAATAGGAGGGAGTAATTTTCACACTAGTTACTGTTAGAGAATATAACATATCTTGGGACCTCAACCATCAGCTTAAGCTTTTGGTTGAGTTGATTCCTTGACATATGTTATATTCTCTAACAGTTACCGCTATGGCAAAATTGCTGGGACATAGAGACCATACTTCATTTAACCTAAAAATACTATCTCATGGTCAAACAGTCTTAATAAAAAATTAATGAATATTTTATCCAATTTAGTAGGGTATAGGAGTGGCTTGGCTGTGGTTCAACAACCCAGCATATCTCAGATTTGGCCCAATTATTAATTTAGGGTTCGATTGGTCTGAATAATTTCCTATAGTATGCTGTCCTACCCATATTGTAAAATATGGTCCGCATCATCGTATTGTGACTGATAAATATGGTCTGAATAAATATGGACCAATCCATTTTACAAAATAACTAATTAGTCATCAATCTTATTTTTAAATTTAAAATCATTGGGTTGTGCTGTTGGGAGAGTCGTCTTTGCCAAAAACGATCTCTCAGGATACCTTCTGATTTACTTAAACTAGAATAAAGAATAATAAATATAATAAAAAACACTTGCCTAAAAAAGAAATGGGGAGTTAAGCACAGCCCCAATTTTCCACATATAAGCAAATTAACTCAATCATAAAGACAAATGATGGATGACACAAAAGTTTATGATTAACATAATATTAGGTATCTTAATTTTGGATTAAGAAGCCAACCCAAACAGAAAGGTAACAAGCATAATCTTACAATATACATTATTTAATCTCAATTAGCTTAATCATCATCAATTTTCTTTAATATATTTCTTGTCCTTTATCTTCTAACCATTCCCATTATTCTTTCTAAAATATATTTCCTAGAAATATTAAGATATGGATTCCACTTTCTCCCCCTCTTAAATCCACCTCATTGGCTCAAAAGTTCTGTAAATTCGGGTTATCGAGTTGATTTTGAATCAGGTATTTGGGGTTTGTTCAAAATCGAATCTTATGTCTTTATTTGTTTTTACACACATTTGAATTTATTTTAAAGTTCAGTTAAAGATGGATTTGGTTTTTCGGTTGGGTAAATATCGAGTCGTGGGGTCTGTTTTAAACACCATTTTCAGCCTAATTTGACCTTAAGATGGCTAAACATATGTAGATAAGTTCTTTAAAAGTTCTCATTAATGCAATTTGGGGCTCATTACTTTAGAAGCACATGTTATATGGCTCTTGCATATATCAAAAAGACATTAAGAGAGTTAAGTGTCTAATTATGATTGTTATCCTTAATGTGGGTGACAAAGAGCTAAAAGAAGAACATGATTCTTGTAGCAAATTCTTCTAAAGCCAAAAGGCTAAAGATTACAAAATAATTGTGAATCATGAGTGTTCTTGTGGGAATCCAAAATACAAACATTTCCATCATCAAAGTTGATAAAAAAAAAAAAAAAAAAAAAAAAAAAAAAAAAAAAAAAACTAGTCCCAAGTAAAAAAAACATCTCAAAGGAATAGCTAGGTAAACTATATGCGTGGTAACATTTTGTTCAGATAACAATTTAGACGAAAAAGAAAATAAAAAAGATTTTCCTTTCAAATCTTTTCATATTTTAAAAAATTTGCTTATTATTAAAATAATTAAGGAACTTAATCCTTTCAAAGCCTGACTTTCTAACTCTATCCTCTCCAAAATTAGTATTCAAACAAAGAAAATTGTATCGTTCTAAGTTCATTCCCTTCTTTCAAAAGCGGATCAAGATCAAAATTGTTAATAGAGACTAGTAGCCTAACTGAACTTACTAAAAATATTTAAAAAATTTACAACTAAAAAAGTGAAATTTTATTATAAATATTAAGGCCAAGCCTCCCTCCCCTACCTTAGATCGACCTATGCTCTATTTTCCTCTAATTTCCTCGATTCAAATAAACATATTTTTATGTGCCGTTCTAATTTATATATTTTTTTATTCAGCTCGTTTTATAGGAGACTGCCTTACCATGAGATGAGCTGATATAATTAGTCTATTTTTTAATTGCTTATTTTAAAATCATAAATAAATATTTTAACGAACTAATTGTACACGAGTTAGTCTAAAAGAATAGGTCTCGCTATAAGACCATCTCATTTAATTAAAACTTTATGTGTTCTTTATTGGATTCTTGAACAGGGTACAAAGACGAGGAAAAT
The DNA here is from genome assembly GCA_019776075.1 of Amaranthus palmeri. NCBI lineage: Eukaryota > Viridiplantae > Streptophyta > Magnoliopsida > Caryophyllales > Amaranthaceae > Amaranthus > Amaranthus palmeri. The sequence continues at coordinate 89,058 of JAAKBH010000645.1, read as the reverse complement.
GGAAACTGACTGGATGCACAACTAAGCCTGGGTTGCATATATTAATGGAAAGACCAAAAAGACGTACAGCATCACTGCAACCACAATTTTCCTTATAAATAATCATATTAACATATGACCCTCTCAAATCCCACCCTTTTAAATTACAATTTCTAGTCGTTACAAACATTTGGTTATGATAACACTGAATAATGTAGAGAAGTTTATATCTCTAGGCAATAAACATTATCTGCAAAGTCACATAAATAAGTGATGCGTATGATTTAACTATTTGAGAGTATATAATATATCATGGGTTTAAAATTATCAACAAATTTTAGTTGAGTTACTTACATATCTTGGGACCTCAACCATCAGCCATTAATCATCAGCTTAAATTTTTGATTAAGTTGGTTTCTTGACATGGTTGATTGAGTTGGTTTCTCGACATGGTATCAGAAACATGCTAGAGTATATAACATATCTTGGGACTTCAACCATCAGCTTAAACTTTTAGTTGAGTTGGTTTCTTAAGAAGGTATCAGAAGAATCAGAGCCGTCTTGGAAAATTTGGGGCCCTGTGCTAAAATTTTTTTCTTATTTATAGTAAATATTTCTTTTTTTATTAAATTTTTCATATACGGGAGAAAGAGGGGCTTTGTGCGGTTGATCACCTCGCACACCCTCAAAGACCCCTCTGAGAAGCATGTTTGATAGAGTATATAACATATCTTGGACCCTCAACCAAAAACTCTAAATATATTATATACTCTAACATTAGTACACCATTTTAATATATCTTTGGCCAATATTAAAGCCATTTTTATTAATGGGAAGGGACATATGGATGATGTAGGGAAGTTTATACAGAGGCATAGTTTATTAAAACAGATGAAATAATGAGCCCCCACGAAGAATAAGAATGAAAAAAAGTAGGGCCAAATACAGAAAGGAAATCAGATCTTCTGTAGCTTTCAAAAAACAGTATTGAGTCTTGAAGCATAAAGGTTATACCTTCCCCAGATGCAGCACAGGCAGACAGGCACCTGGTTGCCCATTATAATGTTTGTGATTTATCAGTCTCTTCAGCTTCATGAGAAGCCAAATAATGAAGTTAAGGTCAATCGCAAATAATCTCTTTCATATCATTAACAGAAATAAGGTTATGTACTAATGTACAATTGACCTGCAAATCCATCTAAGTGGGAGCCACTTAATGACGTTAGATAATGGAATGTTGTTGTGTGATATGATGTTGCAGGCTGTATCATGGCCTAATTTAGATGAATCAGCAAATTAAACAATGTGTAATTTGTGTTTATGGAAATTAAGTTATTCCTAAACTATATAGTTTATGTTTATGTTTATGGAAATTAAGATATTGCATTCGGAAAATAAAAAAAATGTATAATTTATGTTTGTGGAAATTAATAAGATGTTTACATAGTAATTAAATAAGATAGGTGAATAAATAATATTTTAGAAAGATAAATTATACTACCTCCTATTCAGCAAGATTGTCCCATTTGACTTTTGGCACTATTCATTCATCACTCTTAATTTGTATTTTACTCTTAATCTATAAGTTAAAACATAGTCATGTGGGATCTTGTTTTATTCGTCTCAATACAACGATAAATAATATCAAATTTCTATAATTTTTAATTAACAATAATTGGAGATATTAAGGGTTAAAATGTTGCCTCGGCATGTGTGAAAAGTCAAATGGAACAATCTTGATGAATAGGAGGGAGTATTGTATACACTTTATAGTTGAACGTTCACGAACTGAGGCTATCTCGAAAATCTTGGAAAACATTTAAAGGAAGACCCTAGGTAAAAAATTTCTGCAATTTGATACCTTGAGGAAACATGAAGAACTTTAACTTGGCCTCTGGCGTCTTTTTAGCGACAACATAAACGTCCATCTCAATGTGTTTTGTTCGTTGGCGTTGAATTGGGTTGTCGAATAGATAAATAGCACTGATGTTGTCCGAATTAACTAGAGTAAGCTATTATGATTGGAAAATGAAGTTTAAGTAACAATTTTCTAATCCAACAATACTCATAAACAATATTAGCAACTCGTTTATATTCAACTTCAAAATGGCCAAGAAAGACACAATAGCTGGACATAGAAGATGGATAAAGACATGGTTATCAAAACCGCGTTCCGGATCGTAGGATCGTACGATCCTACGACCCAGATCGGTGCCAGCGACTAGAATCGTGCATAGGATCGAAATCAGTTAGGATCGCGCATAGGATCGGTAGGATCGGTGGTGGGATCGGTCAGAATCGTGTAGGATCGTGGGCAGAATCGTTAGTAGGATCGTAGAATCGGTCAAAACTACTAATTAAAATTTTTTTTGCTAGTATCTTTGTTCTTTTTTGCTTACTGTGGTTTATTATTATATCCTTGTGTGTATGTGCTTTAAAATATATTATATGTAGTGTATATCTTATATATAGATTCCCATTTCATTCAGAATAGAGAAAAAACGACATTAAAAAAGTAAGATATGTATGTATTTTAAAATTAAAGAACAATCTTAAGAAAATGTATAGGTTTTAAAAAAAATTAAGTCAAAACAATAAACATAGACATAATATAACTTATTAATTCTGCAAATTTGTAGGATCGTCCGATCCTACGGTCCGATCCCACGAGTTAATTTCGATCCTACGTGGAATCCCGATCCTGACAACCTTGGATAAAGATAAATAACATGATGAGAATATGTTTGAGAGCATGCATAAGAAATTACATAGGGTTATGCATAAACAAACATAAAAAATCTCTGGTTTAGTGAAGAGAGTATAGTAGAACTACAACAAGGTTACAAGAAAGATAGGGATTCAAGCTAAATAAACTATGTTGCTTGATGTTCGGCCCTTTTAAGATTGTAATTTTGACCCGTTATTGTCTTGTTATAATAAAATTCATTAACGATATGTCTCATTAATAACCCGCACCGCTAATGACCCACTAAATATAGCCAAGTCCACAGTCCAATAAGATGACCATGCTATTAACCATCTTTAGTTGCTATGAGAAGGTCTCTTGAGAGACCGTTTATGACATAGACGACTCTTTTAATAACCCAGCCTAATGGCTGACATGACTATTCAGTTACTCATTTAATAAATGGGTTGACTCATATTTACACGTTTATACTATAGACGGTTTATAGCAAGAATTTGTAAACATGTTATTGTATTGAAAATAAGTGCTCCAAATTAAATCATTGACACCTATATTTACCATCTATTAAGGTTTTCCTGTTTATTACAAGTACTATATTTCACTAGTGTTGGATTAAGTCCTCCACCTATTGTCTCATATCAAATCATGTCTTGAATAGTATTAATGAAATATTGTTGTTGTAAATGATTATTCATGCATATTTATTTATCAAAAATATTGTATAATTATTTGACTAATCATTTAAATTGAGAAAATTATATATTTGTGTTTTTATATTACTTTGTGCATTCGATTATGCTGCAATGGGCTGAATCATTCACATGGTTTACGGATTTTCTTCATTCTTTGGGTCATGTTATGCCACATTTCCCATACACAAATTCTTGTGAGAGACGGTTTCTTTGAGAGACCATCTCTAATTGGATTGACCCATTAAAAAAATATATAGGAAATGTAGGGAATAAGCTTTAATGGATTAGGTCTGAGAGACATCTATCAAAAAGACGGTCTCTTAGGAGACTAGCTGTTTCCCAATATTATACACTAAGCTCACCTCTCCAATTTTTGTGTCATATTAGACCAAACTTGAATCAGACTATATTGTGATGTTGTATATGGCCCAACCCACTCTCATCTTTTATAAAAATTTGAAAAGGATAAGATTATTAAACAAAAAAAAATAATGAAATAAGACCCAAATCAAAGTTATCCCAAAACTAAGCGTCTACTAGGTCTGGGCACAGGTTTGGAGCTGTATGCACTTACTAAGTGCGAACAGGAGGGGAATTTTCAAAAAAAAAAAGCCAAGGCTGTTCGCAGTTACAAACTGCGAACAGGTCAAAATGAGTCAATAGGCTGTTCGCACTTAGTAACTGCGAACAACCTGTGACTGACTTTGACCTGTTTGCAGTTACTAAGTGCGAACAGCCCTGTTGTCTGTTTTCTAAAGAAAGTTTCTGTTTTAAAAACCCCGCATACCTGTTCGCAGTTACTAAGTGCGAACAGGTCAAAACAGTCAAAGCAAGTTGTTCGCACTTAGTAATTGCGAACAACTCCAAACCACAGGTCTGGGCATATGACGCTTATTTTTTGGAAAAGTTTAATTTCAATCTTATTCCATTACCTTTTTTTGTTTTTAAATCTTATTTGTTTCAAATTTTCTCTTTTATAATACTCCATGATCCATCAAACATGATTAAACCCACAAACTTACTTCTACTATTACTTCACAATTTTATTTTATTTTTTTTATAAAAAAGGTTCACTAAATTCCAAGTGGAAATATGGATGTGGAATTTACCTATCTTCAAATCCAAGACACCATTTCCGGACCTAAAACCATCCACATGTAAGCCAATGAGTGGTTCACATAATTCACATCATATGAGTAATGGATAATCCAACAAATCATCACCATTCAATACGAAAACAAAAAGTAAAAATACCCTAAAAAATAAAACTGAAAAAACCCTTTCAGATGATCTTCTGTAATGGCAATTTCCACTTCTTCCGGCATTTCACCTACAAATTTCATATACCCACTTCATAATTCATCCAAATTCACCATTTTTAAAGCTTTTCAAACCATTTTTTCTCCTCCATGGCCCACCAAGTTCATCATAGTTCATTCCTCAACTTACCCTTCTTCTGTTCTAGAAGAAGAACCTTCCCCTGTTCTTCCCCTTGTTGAATTCAGTTATGGAGCTCCAAAATCTGAGGAACAGAATCTTAACAAACTTATCAGAGAATTGTTGAAGGATCCCAGAACAGAAGATCTTGGGTTAGAGTATTATGAGAAGGCAAAATTGAGTTCACAATATCAACCCCAGAAAACAACTCTTAAATCTTTATTGAGGTATTTAGTAAAATCTAAGAAATGGGATTTAATTTCTGTGATTTCTAGAGATATAAAAATGTATCAAATTTTGCCTGATAAGATATTTTGTGCTAAAATTGTTGGTACTTGTATCAAAAATAGAAAGTTTAAAATTGTTGATTTGTTCTTAGAAAGCCTTGAAATTGATAAAGAAATTGTTGGTTTTGGGTATGAAACTGCATTAAGAAGCTATAATAATCTTCATATGTATAGCTTAACAATTGATTTATATGAAAAAATGAAGTTAAATGATGTTGATTTGGATCTTGATGGGTATGTTTTGGTCATGGAAGCTTATAAAAAAGTGGGTAATTCTCAGAAAGTTCTAGAAATTTGTAGTGAATTGGAGGGTAGTAAAAAGCTAGAAGATGCAGAAGCTTCATCTAGGGTTTATGGTGTTTTGCTTGAGGCTTTAGGGAAATTAGGTCAATCGGAGAAGGCGATTGAGCAATTCGAACAAATGGGTGAAAAGGGTATTCCTTTAAGTGCATCAATTTACACTATGTTGATCGGATCATTGGCCGAGAAGAAAGAGATCGATGTTGTTGAACAACTTGTCGAAGAGGCGGAATCAAAGAAAATGTTGAAGGATCCTGCATTGTTCTTGAAGTTAGTGATCATGTATGTAGAAGAAGGATTGTTGGAAAAGACTCTAGATGTTGTAAAGAAAATGAAAGGTGTAAATTTGAAGATTTCTGATTGTATATTTTGTGCAATTGTTAATGGTTATGCTAAGAAAAGGGGGTTAAAATCAGCATCAAGAGTATACCAAGAACTAGTTTTGGATGGGTGTGAGCCGGGGCAAGTAACCTATGCGTCGATAATCAATGTGTACTTCCGGCTTGCGTTGTTTTGGAAGGCGAAGAAAGTGTTTGATGAGATGCAACGAAAAGGGTATGATAAATGCGTGGTGGCGTACTCTACAATGATAGTAATGTATGGTAAGACGGGGCAATTAAGAGAGGCGATGAAGCTTCTAGCAAAGATGAAGGAACGAGGTTGTGAGCCTAATGTTTGGGTGTACAACTCGCTAATTGATTTACATGGAAGGGCGATGAATTTGAGGCAAGTTGAGAAGATATGGAAGGAGATGAGACGAAGAAAGGTGAAGGCGGATAGAGTGAGTTACACGAGCCTCATCGGAGCTTACTCTAGAGCACGCGAGTTTGAAACGTGCATCATGTTTTATGATGAGTATCGGAGAAATAGAGGAGGGATTGATCTAGCATTGGCGGGTATCATGGTTGGTGTGTTCTCGAAGACTAGTAGGATCGACGAATTGATTAAGCTATTGCAAGATTTGAAGGACGAAGGGATGAAATTGGATACAAGACTTTATAGATCAGCTTTGTATGCAATGAGAGATGCTGGTTTACATATACAAGCAAGATGGTTGGAAGACAATTTTGGTGTCACTTCTGTTGATCCTCTCATTTCACATAATAAAAGAATCAGAACAACACCTCTTTTGCTTTAAGCATACATATTATACAACTATATTGGTCTTGTACAGATTTATGTCCTTGTATAATGTTGATTAATTAATGATTATCAATGCATATCACACTTAAATAATTCTATGTGCAGTGTTTTTTTGGTGTCAGGGCTGGCTCTAAGGGTGGGTAAGAGGAGTCGTCGCCCAGGGTTCTATGTCAAAAAAGTAAAATTAATAGTTGTAGAAGGTCTATATAGGTTATAAATTGCAAAGGAAAAGAGCTCAAATGTGCTATTTCGCCTAAGGCCCCAAATTATCTAGGACTGGCCCTGTTGGGAGTCATGACCTTGAAGAGAAAGGAAGTACTTGCTCCAACTGAAATAAAACTCGATTTTCTGTTGTTGGAAATACTTTACACGTGAGAAAGATTCCACATCATTAGAAAAATGGGTTGTAGACTTGTATATAAGACTTTTATATAAGGAAAGAGTGAACCTCAATAGATGTGTTTGCAACCATTGGCATTTAACAAGAACTTAACGGAAAATGCTACGGCAATTAGATACTGCATAAACTGGATGCTACCATGTGGAATTTTCTTTAAAAAGTGCTACCGTTGGAATTTCATTAAAACTTGATGCTACCATGTGGAATTTCCCTTTGTATAATTATAATCGGCAATTGACAAATATTTAGATGTTTAACCAGCTATGTAAATTAAAATTGTTTGATAAAGTAGTAGTTGGAGTACAATTTCTCATGAAAGATATTAAGAAAATCTTAAACCACTATTTTAATTTTAGAATACTATAAATTATAATAATTTTTTGAAAATATTAATAAAAAACACGAAATCACTACAAGTATTTAATATCAGCTTATTTATATAATTCTTTTCTACAAATAATTTAGTGCTAATCGCACATTTTGTACGATTAGGCACTTATTTTAAAAAATAAGTACTTTTAATTAAAAGTTTGATAAATTTAAGATAGTACTATAAATTAAAAATCCTATAAATATTTTTTTACTGCGACATTATTTATTAATTATGAATTTTATAAATTAAAAAAATCAATAATAGGAAATAACAATTTCGCCACGAACCCCATGACCAGGGCCCAGGGGCGCTTTATCCACTTTCTGATCGGGCAGGCAAGTCCTCGTATGGACATCTGCGGAGTAGGTACTTATAGTTATAACCCATTTTGAAATTGTTACATATAAAAAGACATTTTATCTGGTATGAGACCATCTAACTATGAGATAAGATTAGAAAAAGAAACCATAAGCTAAAAGTTTGTATTATTAGGCTAATTAATTAACCTAAGTATGACGATGACGAGACTGTCACATACAAAAATTTTGTGTTAAGAAAATGTTCAATATTTTACATAAAATTAATGATTTTGACATTTTCCACGTTGCATTAATTTGAGAAATGTATTCTAAAGAGAATTTAGAGGGAAGAAAAAAAAAAGCAACAAAAACGCAGTCATATGATGGAAAAATTACTTAGAATTATTTAATCTTTTCATGATCTTCACATATTGATTAACCATGAATAATCTCAACTTTAAAGGTTATTTGTCTAGCGTAAGCTTTGTAACCCAATGACCTACTATGATAGGTAATTCACCAAAAAAGTAAATTGAAAATTAATATAAAATTAGGGTAAACTTTTGAAAATTTACATACGAAGTTCTGAATAATTTTAAAAAATCATAACTCTTTTAGTAGTTTTTTCACATTTTTTAACATTTTATTAATAAAACTTATTATAACAAGCCATGGGGTTACCGAGTTTATTATAAGATAATACTCTCTAAGGTTAAGATTATTATGATTAAACAATAGGTAATATTATTATACAAAAATCATAAAAATGTAAAATTAGCGCCCCTCTCTCACACATCAAATTTCACTCGCTCCCTCTCTCTCAAAATGAGTAATAAAAAATGTAGAAAAATAAAATGCAAAGAGAACAAAATAAAAATATTATTTTAGAATATTATAATTTTCACAAATTCTTGCTATTGAAGCATGGACATGTAAATATGGGTCAGTCATTTGTTAAATGAGTAAATAGTTATATTAACCATTACATTGGGCTAATTTAAGTAACTGAATATTATATTTTTAGAAGTTTAAGATCTTTTGTTACCTCTCATTATTCAATACTACACGCTAAATATTCACCAGACTAAACCCTAACCCTAATCAAATTCCGGATTATGATTTTCTACTTCTACCTCCATTGACGCTCAATACAGCGAACATCGTGACTAAAATTTCAAGCCAAACGATTCAAGTAAGCAAAAACTTTCAGGCAATTTTTGTATTTTGGTGTTGATAGTGATTTATTACTTTGGCTTGATTATTTTTATTTTTATTGAATTTCTTCTCAATTTTGAATTAAGATTTCCGACCTTAATTATGAACTTTTCCATTGCTTTTTTCGTTCTATAATTTTTTGCCGTCTTTTTTTAATTACTTGTTTTTGATCATTCTATTTGCGATTAGTTTTTGACTCTGATTTTTATAAGAATATATAGATGCATGAAGTGTAATTGCAAAAAAACGAAGTATTTATTAACATCGAAAGATATTGCAAGTATATTATAATATAAATTATCAAATACAGTAGAAGATCATGGCGCTCTTGATGCGTGAATTCCACTTGAGAATAAGTTTTTTTTTTGAAAGAATAAGTTAAAAAACCTATAGATAGATTTTTGGCTTAATTAGTGAAATTTAGGGTTTTAATTTTAGTTTGTTGGAATTTATTAGAGTTTAAATTGATTAGTAATTTAGCTTTACAATTTGTTTATGTAGTGTTTGTGAATAAATATTTAATTTTAAATTATGGATTTTAATTATGAAATCATGACAGAATTTTAAAAATAGGTCTGGACAACTCAAACAAAGAGGAAAATAAAGTAGTTCACTCATAAACTCAAAGAAGGTTCATTATTAAAACCAAATGGTGATAGTAGGAGTTACTCCAAGGAGTTTATAAAGAGAGGCATACTCTTCTCTTTCTCCGATGTGGGGACAACGCATATGTGGGTAACACATAAGCATTTCAACAAATCATAAATGAAAGAATTTTAAAATGATAAGGTTTGGTTAGTTATTTTCAAACTAACTACTTCAAAAACATTAGTGGAATTTGATCTAAATCCAAATTTGAAAATTTTTGATTTGCCAAGTCAATTCCAAAGTTTCAAATGAAATCATAGTTCCCAGACATGGTACTAGGTAATTTGTTTAAATATCTTGAAATAATAGTTTAGATAATTCTACAATTTGTAAGAATAAGTACCGGTTGGTTTTTGTCAAAAAAAAAGTATCTTTGTTGGTTGGAATACAAACTATGAAACATGATTAGAAGTTAATTCGTAAGTTAAGAAATTTTAATTTACAAGATTTTCCAGTATTTACAATGCAAATTACAAAATAAAATTGGTGAGTCATGAGATGTTTATGCTTATTTTGTGTTGATCATTGCTCATCACTTCTTTTTTTTTTTGATCCGCCACTGATGTGTGTTGTTTTCGTATATTGATTATTGATTTACTTCTGTGGTCCTCTGCAGCATTGGTTCCAACAAACAATGGGAAATGCTCAATGCCGTAAATGTGGTGCTTCTATGCAAGAAAATGCTGTTAATATGTGTGTGAGATGTTTGAGGTCAGAAGTTGACATCACAGAAGGTTTGTTGAAGCGTGTGACGATCTTATTTTGTCCTAAATGTGAGACTTACTTGCAGTCTCCAACGATTCGCATCAGTGCGCAGTTAGAATCAAGGGAATTACTAACATTCTGCCTTCGAAAATTGAATTTTGATGAAGCCAAAGTTAGATTGGTGAATGCTGAGTTTTTGTGGACTGAACCACACTCTAAAAGAATCAAGGTTAAACTGAGAATTCAGAAAGAAGTCCTTCGTGGGGCAATTCTCGAGAAAACTTGTACTGTCGAATATGTTGTGCAACATCAGATCTGTGACTACTGTAATAGGCTGCCGGCAGACCCAGATCAGTGGGCAGCATCAGTTCAACTCCGGCAGCATGTTCCACATAGGAGGACTTTCTTTTTCCTCGAACAACTTATTCTTAAGCATGATGCTGCGAACCAGGCTATCAGAATTAAGCAAATGGAGCATGGAATTGATTTTTTCTTCTACAGCAGGAGTCAGGGGTTGAGATTTTTAGAGTTCGTTGGTAAAGTTGTTCCCATCAGAAGTCGTAGTGACAAAGAGCGTGTGTGTCAGGATTCTACGAACAATACATACATCTATAAATACACTTTTTCTGTTGAAATTTGCCCCATCTGTCGCGAAGACCTTGTATGTCTTCCTCCTAAAGTTGCCATTAGTCTGGGAAATTTGGGTCCTCTTGTTATTTGCACAAAAGTGAGCAGCAATATAATCTTGATTGATCCAAACACATTGAGGTATTGTTTCTTGGATGCTGACAAGTATTGGATGTCACCCTTTAGTTGTTTGCTCTCGAGCAGGCGGCTGGTGGAGTACATTGTGCTAGACATTGATAATGTATCTGCTGAAGTTAATGTTGCTGGTTCTAGGTATGCTTTGGCTGATGCCCAAGTTGCTCGTGTGTCGGATTTTGGAAAGAACGATAGAATATTCCACATTAGGACACATTTAGGGCATCTTTTAAGTCCTGGGGATAAGGCCCTTGGTTATGATCTTTACGGGGCTAATCTTAATGATTCTGATTTGGACAAATACAGAGGCCTTGTCCTTCCTGAAGTTATTTTGGTAAAGAAGAGCTACGAAGAGAAGCGTCAACGAATTCGTGGCAAGCCCCGTGCTTGGAAGCTCAAGAATCTTAATATGGAGGTTGATGATGTTACCAAAGGTAAGGTAAACCAAGATAAGGTGGATAACGAGTATGAAGAGTTCTTGAGAGACTTGGAGGAGAATCCCGAATTGAGGTTAAATGTTTCATTTTATCGTAACAAGGAATATCAACCATCAGAATCAGCTTCCATGACTGATGATGATCAGTTGCCTTCTATACCTTTGGATGAGTTGCTAGCTAATCTTGATATAAACATGGATGTCGATTAGCAAAGGAAAAATGGGCTATTGCACAGGCTCAAATTTGAGGTCTACTAAGCTTATTTTCAAGTATAGGTTGATAATAATTTAGATATAATTTATATTTTTTTGCTTAATAAATTGAGTTATTATATTAGTGTGTTTTAAAGTAGTTAAAATATTAACAATTTTTACACAAATGGAATATTATATTAATTGATATGTAATACGTTTTTAGGTGTCTATTTTATTTTTTGCCGCGAGGCCAGAAATAAACAAAATCATTTCCTTGGTTCTTTTAATTTTAATTTTGTCTTTTAGAGTATGCATCTCATTCAAAAAAGTTTATTTGTTGAAAAAATAACCCTGAATAATCTAACATTTTACTCATTGTCCTACAATAATTTCAACTTTTAATTAAACATGAATAATCTCAATTCTCAACTATCGGGCACTGACCTAGCTAAGAATATTGTTGCTCAAATGATAACCTATTTTTGTAGGTTAACTTATTTAAGAATTAAAAGGAAAATAAATCAAAAAAGAAAAACCCATTTCCAGCCCACTGTGACTACTCACTGCCACCCCGCACCCGCAACAACCACCCGGCAAATCCCCATCTAACAAGTAGTCAAATTCATTCAAGTTCATACCAAAGTAAAGGGTGTTACGCTCATTAGTCAAAGAAACTAATGTAACACCATTATGATTTACTCCCTCCGAACTACAGGTGTTCAATAGGGCGGGTCGACCCAACGGTTCAAGAGTCGGGTCACATTTTAACGAGTCATTAGCGGGTCGGGTCAATAATGGGACAGGTCATTAACGGGCCTTGGTGTAAAGGGTCGGGTCGAATAATTTTAAGTATTAATTGCGAGAAAAAAATTAGCACTTTTTAAAAATATTTTTTAACGGGACATAAAGTATAATAAAAAAAATTATTTTATGAAATTTTTAAAAAAGGGTCAAATAGGGTCGGATTTAAATGGGCTTGACCCGTTCCAGCCCATTTACATTTTGACCCGACCCGTCCTGACCCGGTCCATTGAACACCTCTACTCCGAACCAATTTAGTTGTCTCATTTAGTTTTTTACACTATTCATCAATCCCGTTTAATTTGTATTTTAATCTTAATACATAAGTTAAAACATAGTCATATGAGATTTTGTTTGATTCGTCTCAGTGTAAAGATTATTCTTATCAACTTTTCATAATTTTTATTTAAGTTTAATTAAAGATATTAAGAGTCGAAATTTTACATCGACAAGTGTACCCAAGCAAATGTGAGAACCAAATTGGTTCGGAGGGAGTATATAATACTATACTTCAGCTAATAGGAGTACTCTGTCAGCCATGATATTTTAATTTTATCCACCACGCACATACTTAGAGGTGTTCAAAACAGACCCGATGATCCGATGACCCGATAGACACCCAATTTTATAACCGAATCTGATTTGACCCGACTTAGAAATGGATCTACAATTATGTAAAACCAATGCAAACACAAATTCCGATTTTAAACCGACCTGAAACACCTGACCTGAAATCAACCCGATAACCCGAATAAACACCTCTGCACACACCAATTGTCACACCACCACCAAGCCACCTCAATCGCGCCACATCATCCCTTGCTCCAGCCACACAAAACGACCCAACAGCTGTGATAGAGCTCATAGTTTTGGGTGGGGAGGTGTGGTTTGTGTTCAATTAAGAAATGTAGTGAAGAGTTTTACAAATTTTGATTTTTTTTTTTTTGTTTTTATAAATTTTAACTTTTTTTGGCTGGATAACCTGTGTAACAGGTTGTAGGTTAATCTAGATTACTTCGGGAAAACACATTTTTCTTAATATTTTGAATTTTTTATGTAATTTTTCAATATTTTTATTTAATTTTAAATTAATTTTCAGTTTACTTCTTTTAGTGAATTACTTACTACAGCAGGTCATCGGGTTATTCAAGTTTATTTTAGGTAAATACCTTTTAAAATTGAGATTATTCATGGTTAATTAATAAATGAGATTATTCTACAAAAATCACGAATAAGTTGAATTATTCTAGATAAATTTTCTTATTTTAAAAATAAATACATAATGTGCCGATGGAATTAGATCACAACAATATGTGTTATAGTTTAAGTTTGAAGTATTTCTACTACCCTTCATCATAGGCCCAAATATCAAGATAAGTATCATCAATCAATAAACCCTAACAAGAACTATGATTCCACTAATTAACCCTAGTAGAAATTTTCCAAAAAAGAAACTCTAATAGAAGATTAAAATTAAAATAAAAATTATTCAGGAACAGAGTAATTGTCGGAGAAGGGAAAAGTTGAATTTGTCAACACAAATGGCCCATAACTTATTAGTTGCATCCCTACCAATTAGGAGGTTTTTATTATATATAACAATAACAACTACCTCTAAAAACATATTTCTAATTTCTAATAAAAAAAAATCTCAAGATCAAATAAAAATCAGAATGGCGACAGCAGTTAATGAAGATAATCCCATCAACTTAATACCCCAACACCTATTTATTGAAGAAATATTGGTTAGACTCCCCGTAAAATCCCTTCTTCGATGCAAAATTGTATGTAAGGAGTGGAATTCCATTATTTCCAGCTGTGATTTCGCAGAATTACACCTCAATTTCTCCAAATCAAAACCTTCTTACGACGAACTTAATATCCTCTTCCTTTGCGCCAAAAAAGACTGCATTTTGATTAAGTATAAAACAATTAAAGATATCGTAAAAGACGATGATATTAGGTGTAGATTGTCCGACAATTGGTATGGAGTCTTATTCCCAGAATTCCCACTTTTAGAAAACGAAACTATTCCCGAGCTTTTGAGGTCTAAATGTTTGTTGGATTCATGCAATGGTTTGGTATGCTTTTATATCGCAGATGTTTATTGTACTAATTTCTTTTATATTTGGAACCCTTATACTAACCACTTTAAACACATATTCTCTCCCAATAATCTATCATTTGATATTAAAGTTGCTGGTTTTTTCTATGTTGAAAATGACTATAAAATAGTTGCTTTTGGGTTTACTTCTTCATCAAATACAAAATGGGGTGGTGTCTATTCTTTGAACACTAATTTATGGACTGAAATTCCCCTACAAAATTTAACATTTGATATTGGTTTAACTTTATATCAAAATTATTATTCACCCTGGATCAAAGGGGTAAAAGTTGATGAAATGCTATATTGGAAATTTACAGATCATATTAATTATAATAATAATATTATTGGATTTAATATCAAAGATTATACTTTTCGTCAACTACTTCCATTTAGTACCACTAATTCCAAACCTTATTGGCGTCATATGACTATACACAATATTGGAGGATCACTTTGTTCATGTGGTCGCGTTTTTCATGATCAATTCGAAATTTGGAGGTTTGAATACAAGGAAAACTCCTCGAAATTATGGACATTGATGTTTAAGTTAAATCTTGAAGGTTTTGAGGAAAATTTTGTAGAATTTATTGGATTTACAAAAGACGACAAGATTATTGTGTCAAATGAAAATTTCGAACTCTTTGTTGTTAATCCAAATGAAGATCATACAACGGTTGAGCGTATAACAGATGGATCGTATTTTGAGGCAATTAAATTTAATGCGAGTCTAGTTTCACCATGCCATTATACGAAACAAGATACAGAAGAAGAGATTTATGAAGCGTTGTATAGCCTATGTTATTATTAATCCAAATACGGAAGAAGACTCTAAAGAGGTACTTAATTTTGCTTGTTCATTCATTTTATTCAGTACTCATTAATATTTTCGGATTAAGGTTTTTATATTCAATGTTATTATTATTTCTATATTCTATACAAAAAATTTCATTTGGAAACAACTCTAAATTGGTTGAATAACACAACTAAATTATTTAAAATAATCATTTTTGTTCTTATATACTTATTTTTGATTTAAAATGTTTCGTACAAGATCGAATAGAAAAGTTTCTTTTCAATATTTTGTTGGTAATATTATCTTTTTTTATTTTGTTCTTTATGTAGGAAAAAGACTAATTCTAAGTAGTATATTTAGTTTGTTTATAGTATTTTTAGGTTTAGTTAAATAACAACTTTTTTCTATAGGAAAGGAAAGTTAGTTGGCCTTTCTTTCTAGGCATTGGTGGAGATAAGTAGGAGTGTTCACCGGTCCAAACCCGGACCGGAATCCCAAAAAACTAAGACCGGAGATCGGACCGGTTCCATCCGGTCCGATCCCGGTCTAACCCGGAATTCTTTCGGTCCGGTCCGGGTTTGGACCGGTTAGACCGGAAATATTTTTTGAGACAAAAAATAAATTGAAAAATAGAATATTTTAAAATAATTTAGCAAATTAATTATTATAAAATTAACATATTTGAATTAAAAAATTATTTTGTGTTGAAAAATAAATATTTTAAGTCCTTTAAAATAAATATATACATAATAATTGTAAATATTACTCCTCTTCCAAGTGACTTTTATGCCATCCGGTCCAACCCGGATTTTTCCCGGTCTAGACCGGACCGGACCGGTAACCCGGAATTGGAAAATAGTAAGACCGGACCGAATGCACCCGGTCCGGTCTTATTTTGCACACCCCTAGAGATAAGAATATAAAGTTTTTTAGTGAACAATAAATCAGTTAAAGTTAGAATTATTTTATTATATTTTATCTTTGAAGTAATTGTAAATTACAACCTTAATGTTTGTGGGTTATGCGAATTACAGCCATAATGTTTTTTTTTTTTTGCAAATTACAGCCACTATGTTTTAAAATTGATCAGTATTTAGACCATGTGACCGGTTCTGTACATAATTTATCGTTGACCACCAATTTTACCTTTAACTTTCATTTTTTCTAATTTTACTTCTTTTTAAGTTTTCTTCTTTCTTTATTTCTTTTTTCATTTAATTCCTTCCTCCCTAATTTTCTTTCTCTCCTCCTCCTCCTCCTCCTTCTTCTTCATCCCTTAACCATCTCTTCCCCACCTCCATTGTTACAATAAAACAAAGCTTTGAGTTAAACTTTTTCATTTTTCTCATTTAATTTGGAAGCTCAACAAGAGGAGAAAGAAGGAACGACTTTATCAGTGATGGGTGTGATTGAATTCCAATCAATTTTAGGGATATAAATAGTTTCATGTTCTATAGATTGGGTCACTAAACAAACTGCAGCATTTCCAAAATTTCTAAGGAAAAACATAACAACAAATGTAGCTAATACTCCATCCGAATCATTTTAGTTGTCTCATTTCCTTATTTGACAAAATCGTATCAATTGTCTTATTTCCTTTTTTGTCCATCTTTTTTTACCTAAATACCCCTACTTTTACTACTCCCAATACCCAACTACCACCTTTACAATTAATTTAATCAATTAAAACATTCAACTATCATTTTTTTAATAGATCCCACACCACCCTCAATAACCGTGAAAATCCAAATGCGACATCTAAAATGAATCAATTAAAATACCCAACTATCAACTTTTTAAAGGATCCCACACCATCCTTAATAACTGTGAAAATGGACATTTAAAATGATTCGGAGAGAGTAATACTAAAATTGAAACAATTTTATACAAATTTTCAGATACCCATGTTGAAAATCAAAGGCTAAATTTGGGCAAATTTGCTGAACCCTATGTGGGTATTTGATCTTGGACTAACATTTGAATAAATCAACTCAAAAATTCTAAATTTAAACCAAATCCCTCCAAAATATATGTAATCCCTAATTTTGACTCTTAGGAGTTTTCTGCAATTAATTGTGAGCTTAATATGGATGTATTGTACGTTTTGAGTGTAAGTTATGGATGGTGGGTTAGAGGAGATGTCCTTATCTTGTTGGTTTAGTTCTCGTTTTTTAACTCAAAGCTTTGTTTTACTGTAATAATGGAGGAGGAGAAGAGAGGGTTAAGGGAGGAAGAAGGGGAGGAGAGAGAAAGATAAATGGGGAAGAAGGAATTAAATGATAAAAGGAAAAAGAAAAAAAGATAAAATCAGAAAAAATGAAAGTCAAGGGTAAAATTGGTGGTCAACGGTAAATCCCGTACGGAACCAGTCACATGGTCTATATACTGGTCAATTTTAAAACATGGTGGTTGTAATTCGCAAAAAAAAAAAAAAAAATATTTTGGTTGTAATTCGCAAAACCCATAAACATTAAGACTGTAATTCACAATTAATTCTTTATCTTTTTTATCTTAATACTACCTCCTATTCTCCACAAGTGTCCCATTTGCTTTTTGGGCACTGTTCATCTCTTACTCTTAATTTACATTTTATTATTAATCTATAAGTTAAAATATAGTCAAGTAGGATCTTGTTTGATTCATCTCAATGCAAGGATTATTTATTTCAACTTTTCATAATTTTTAATTACGCACAATTATATTAGAGATATTAAGAATTGAATATGTGCATTGGATAGAGTGCATAAAGCAAATGGGACACTTGTGGTGAATAGGAGAGAGTATTAAAATTGAGAATTTTCAAACAACCAGAAATAAAATGATCTTGTTCTTTTATAAAAAAGGTTCAAACCTAACCATTCGACTCACGTATTTATCTTCGTGGTTATTCCAAGATCTTGCATTATTATTTGATGTTTCTTAATTAGCTCTTTTGTCTTTTCTTGTTTCATTGTTTCTCATTTGCATTGGGTGTCCTAGCCTAGTTGCTATGTAAATTGTTTTACGTGAAAATAGGTCTGTAAAAGCATGTTTTAATGATAATCGTAAAATGTTATATATGTCGTTTGTTTATTCGCTTAACCTTTTGTGGTTAATACTTTTGTTTTGTGATTTTAGATTGCAGGTGATTTATAGGAGCAGTTGATTAACAAGTTGAGTATTACAGAGTAACATCATACACTATATAATTATTTTATAAATTTTTAATAGCTCCAATTTAGTGTTGTATTTTTTTAGTTGTGGAATCAAAGAATCTTTGTGACAAAGAATAAAAGTATGACATTTAAGTAAAGTTTGACATTTAGTTTGCTTTTGGTATTTAAATGTAGTAACGTTTAAATTTATTTCATTTTTTAGTTTAACTATTATAATTTTTTTTTTGGAGATATAGGAGTATTAATGTTATTTTTGAACTATGTTTATTATAACACCTTCATCTGATTAGGTAGATACTTCCTTAATTCTTTTTTACTTCCATTGTTTTCGTTAGTAATATATAGTTATGATCAATATAATGGTTCGTTTTGAAAAATAAACAATTACATTCAATAAATTTTTTACATAATTTGATAAACTAACATATTCGTGCATTGCACGGGTCATATACTAGTTAAACGATTAATTATTTAATTGTTAATCATTTAATCCACTATTTTAAAGAAATAGGGGATTAAATGATTAATCATTAAATCCTTGCTTTAAACCTCAAGCTAGCCCCAAAAATCCAAAACCTGTTATGTTTTATTTGTGAATGAGAATTTCATTTGAAAATATAAATTTGACTCAAATTTAGTGTTTGGTAAATACAAAATTTTTAAATTTGCATTTGAGTCGACAAATCCACAAGTGTTATAAAAATGGTTAAAGATGAGAATTTGACGAAAAATGGTAAATACAATTATTGACCTCCCTATGATTTCAATAGAGTTATAAATACAATTATAAAAATATAAAATTTTTTGAACAAGTGTTATAAAAATGGTAAATACAATTATTGAACCTAACACTAATTGAAATCAGATGTAGAATTTCAAAATTGAATCAAATTTCTACATTATAATGTCATCCTAAATAATCAAGTGTTATAATCAGATGCTTTCATTATTGAATCAAATTCTACATTATAGGTTCAAAACTTCAAATTGAAATTTACTTTAGTTAATATGTTTAAGTACTGCTTTACGTTGAAATTGATACCTTTAAGGTCAAAATTGATATCTTTAAGGTCAAAATTTTGCATTATAATTAAAAAAAAAAATTCAAAACTCTAAAGCGACGATCCTGTTCGTCTCCCTGTGCCCTTCTATTGGTTTCTCATACTTCTGCCTCCATTGACTCCCAATACAGCCAATATCCTCAGTCCTCACTAAAATTTTTAGCCAAACGATTCAAGTAAGCAAATATTTTCAATCAATTTTGATATTCTAGTGTTGATTTTTATTGAATTTCTTTTGAATTTTGAATTAAGATTTCCGACCTTTTTTATGAATTTTTTCATTGCTTGTTTCGTTCTATTTTTTTTTGCCGTCTTTTTTATGAATTCCACTAACCCTAGTAGAAATTTTCCAAAAAAAACCCTAATAGAAATTATTCAGGAACAGAGCAATCGTCGGAGAAGTGTAAAGTTGAATTTGTCAACAAAAATGGCCCATAAATTATTAGGCTATTACCTGCATCCTTACCTATTAATTAGGAGGTTTTCATTATATATAACAATAACTACCTCTAAAAACCTATTTCTAATTTCTAACAACTACCTCTAAAAACCTATTTCTAATTTCTAACAACTACCTCTCAAACCCTAATTCTAATTTCTCAGCCGTCTTTTTAATTAATTAATAAACACTCAATTTCAACATCAAATAAATTAGAATATATGGCGGCGGTGGTTAATGAAGAAAATCCCTTCAATTTAATACCCCAACACCTGTTTATTGAAGAAATATTGGTTAGACTCCCCGTAAAATCCCTCCTTCGATGCAAAATTGTATGTAAAGAATGGAATTTCATCATCTCTAGCCGTGATTTCGCAGAATTACAACTCAATTTCTCCAAATCAAAACCTTCTTACAACCAACTTAATACCCTCTTCCTTTTCGGCAAACAAAACTGTATATTGATGAACCGTAATTCCGAACAAGAGTACGATGATATTGGGCATAAAACAATGAATAAGAATGACAAAAAAGAAAAAGAAGAAATAAGGTACGGTTTTAGAATTGAGGATGACATTTGGGAATTAATCGATGAAATTTGGAATTCAATCGATATCCCAAAATTCCCACTTTTAATTGACGAAATTAAATATAATTTTTGGTATTCTCAATGTTTGGGTTCATGCAATGGTTTGGTATGCTTTTATTTCGCACACACTACTGCTCCTAAACCTTTCTTTTGTATTTGGAATCCTTGTACTAACCATTCTAAATACGTAATTTTACCCCATACTTTTAAATTTAATGTTGGGATTTGTGGGTTTTTTTATTTTGAAAATGATTATAAAATAGTTGCCTTTGGGTTTCCTTTTTTATCAAATACAAAATGGGGTGGTGTTTACTCTTTGAATACTAATTCATGGACTGAAATTCCCCTGCAAAATTTACTATTTGATATTGGTTTAATTTCATATGGAGATGGATATTGTACACAAAGAGTTGATGAAATGTTATATTGGAAAATTGAAAATAGATATTATAATAATGATGTTATTGGATTTAATATGAAATATCATACTTTTCATCAACTTCCATTTTGCAACACTAATTTCAAGCGGATGAGATTATGCAATCTCGGAGGATCACTCTGTGGATGGGGTTACGTTTATGATTATCAATTAGACAAAATATTTTTAGAGATTTGGAGGTTTGATAACAAGGAAAACTCGGGATTATGGACAATCATGTTTAAGTTCGATGACGATTATTTTAGCGATATAGTAGATATTATTGGAGTTACAAAAGACGGCTATATTATAATGCAAAGTCATTGGCGTTACATTTTTGTTGTTAAACAAAATGAAGATCATGAAATGATTGTGCCTTTGATCCATGATTCAGTTTTGGGGGCAATGAAATTTAATGCCAGTCTTGTTTCGCCATACCATTATACGATACAAGATACAGAAGAAAAAGTTTATGAAATGATGTAGCTTGGGAGATTTATGTTAAATATGGAAGAAGACTTTGAAAAGGTAATTAATTTTGCTTGTTCAATCATTTATTCATTATTCATTGATATTTTCGGATTAAGGTTTTGATTTTAGATTTTATTATTGTTTCTATTTTCTATACAAAATTTGTTATTCAAGACGAGTAGTAGAAAAGTTTTCTTATAGAATAGTTGATCAATTGATATTAAACTCGATGGTTTTCGATTAACGAAAAATTATAAAAAGGTTGAAAAGAACGTTCTCACTCAATTAAAAATGGGCTTTTTCTACTACTCGAAGTCTCGCTCAAATTAAGCTTGGTGCCCATGGACTCAATTATTGATCTTGAAGTTTATTTCAAGATCTTGCTTTATTTGTTGATACTCCCTCCAATTCAATTGTGTTGTCCTATTTGTTTTTAGACACTATTCATGTATCACTCTTAATTTGTATTTTACTCTTAATCTATAAGTTAAAATATATAGTCATGTGGGATCTTGTTTGATTCGTCTCAATACAAGGATTATTAATATTAAATTTTTATAATTTTTGATTAGGAATAATTAGATATATTAAGGGTTAAAATGTTGCCTCGATAAGTGTAAAAAAATAAATAGGACAACTCAAGTGAATTGGAGGGAGGAATTGTTAAGTAGCTCTCTTGTCTTTTCTAGTTTCATAATTTGCATTGGCTCGGAGATTGTGCGTAATGAAATTTTAGAATATTTTACGTGTGATAAATAACAACTTTTCCTAAAGAAAAGGAGTTAGTTTGTCTTTTTTAGTATAAATAAATATAAATATTATTGGTGTAGATCAGAATGTGAAGTTTTCTTATTGAATAATAAATCAGTTAAAGTTAGAATTCTCTTTTTATATTTATCTTAATTCTTAAATATATCAATTAAAGTAAAAATTTTCAATAACAACATACAATTCATTACTCATCACTGTCAATTATCACCAAATATGCATCAATTATAATTTTATCTTGTTTTTGTTATGATGTTAACTATATTAATTATAAACAAAATAAATGAACAAAATAACAACGTACAATTCATTACTTATCACAGTCAATTATTACCAAACATACATCAATTATGACCTTATCTTGTTTCTATTATGATGTTAACTATATCAATTATAAACAAAATAAATGAAATACATAACAACATACAATTCAATACTTATCACGGTCAATTATATTAAGTAGAAATTGATCACTTTAACGTTAAAGTTGATCACTTATAGGTTCAAATTGTAATTTTTACTCTAATTGATATATATAAGTACCACTCTACGTTGAAATTAATATCTTTAAGGTCAAAATTGATACCTTTAATTAGGAGTAAAATTAAAAAATGCCCAGAGAAATGAAAAAAGTTGATGGGCTCCATATTGGGCCGCGTCTTATTTTAAGGCGGTCTTACCTAAAATCTGCTGATTATTTGATGTTTCTTAAGTAGCTCTTTTGTCTTTTCTTGTTTCGTTGTTTCATAATTTGCATTGGCTCTCCGGCCTAGTAGCTAGATTGTACATAACGATATTTTAAAATATTTTACGTGTGAAAATATATTTTTGAAAGTATGTTTTATTAATAATAATAATAAAATATTTACGTGAGGAATGCCCTCCTAATATTTTTGTCTTTTGGTTTTAGATTGCAGAGTTGCAGGAGTATTCGATTAGCAAGTTGAGTACTACGGACTAACATCACGCCATTGTAATTATTTTATGAACTTTTAATAGCCTTATTTTAGTGTTGGATTTTTTTATTAGTCGTAGATTAATCGATGAGAAATAGGATTAGAAATAGGGGCCCTTATCGGCATCGATAAAAAATTTCGATTACTATCCTCATAATGTTTTTCATCGGATCCACGAAAAGTTAAATTACTTTGAGATTCTTTTATTTATTGAATTCTTTTTCTTTTTATTATTTTTCACAAGATATATATTTTTGTAGCAATATTATTTTAATATGTTAATCAGAATTTCTTAAATGAGATGGTTTCACTATGAGATATCTCATACTTGGGTTGAATAGCCCAATAATAGAAAGTTTAAGCTTATGGGCTTCTTGTTTTGAGGTCATCTCACAGTGAGACGGTCTAATACAAGACGAACAGGGAATAATATAAGTGAAGAATTAAGATGGAGCAACATAATCCAATTCTTAAATTTTAAGTATCAAACTCTTCCAAATTGCAATTCATTTAATTCAATTAATCACGAACATTACATGCCAATAATATTCCACTGTCACTCTTGAATATTTAGTTTTTTATATTTTTTAATATTTAAATATAAATTTATACCGAATTTCTGAAATATTGGGCCAATCCTTTGCCCCACCCGCCCAGGGTCAAATACGTTTGTGTTTGTTACTTGCATTATGTACTTTTTTGGTACCTTTAAATGTACGTAATTACTCATTAATATCTCTAGTAATTATGCGTATCAAAAAGTACGGAAACTAGAAACTAATAAATGGTGAATCAAGATGATTCAAATAAGATTTCTAGTACCACCTCTCTCAATGGTAATGCATTGGATTGAATTTTATGAATAAAATGAGATGATTGGAGTTGAACAAGCATGGTTATTAAGGTAGCCAAAAAAATTTTCAACTAAAATTACACTAATTTTTCATTCTCATTACCACCATTTTTTACTTCCTACCAAACGGGCCGTTAAGGTTTTGAGAGCAGTCCGTCGTTGATGATTTGTCTCCATCCCATTTGGTTTGTATTGAGTTGCATAATAGTTAAAAAATAGGATTATTTACCAATTACAGCCTTTAAGTTAACTCAATTTCAAATAAACAATTGCGAACTTCATTTATTACCAACTTCGTTAGATTAAATCGGAATTCTTTTTTATAAAATGGGCCTGAGCAACCCAAACAAGGAAGAGAAGGAGTAGTCCACTCATAAACCCAAAGAAGAGTCACTACTAAAACCAATTGGTGATAGTAAGAGTTACTACTCCTTGATCAGTTTACAAAGTGATGCATACTCTTCTCTTTTCCGATATGGGACAACTCAAATATGGGTAACACATGAGCACTTTAACAACATTCAAATTAATCCACACTTCATGTAATGGATTGGTTTGCATCTGCTTGCGTAATTCCTGTGAATCTACAATTTTCCTATTGTGCGAACTGTGATACCCCAGATTTAGCTTGAAAAGGGATTGATAGACTACTCATATCAACAAGGTGCATCTTCTTTTCTAGGGAGCCCATTTGCTAAGAACTCCACAGTTAAGCGTGCTTGGTGGAGAGCAATCTTAGGATGGGTGACCTCCTGGGAAGTTTCCTGGGTGCGCACGAGTGAGGCCAAAGTGCGCTGGAAAGACTTGTGTTGGTTTGTGGGGCTAGTCTACAGTCTCCATGAGTAGTCATCGTTGGGCCGGGGTGTTACACGAACCTTAGTCCTTAGCAGTTAGCACTAAAGAGACTCGACTTCTTAAAGTCGTAAAATTAGGGTTTGGTTATGATTCAATCTCAGATGATTATAACATAACGATTCTTTAGAAAACTCACAATTCTACTTTTTTTACATTTTAACAATTCTTTTTTTTGTTTTTTTTATTTGTAGTTTTTTTACGGTACATAGTTTGATAGTTTGTTTTTTTTGACATTTTAGCAATTCCTTTTTTTTTTGTCTATTAATAAAAACAATGACATTAGCAATTCAGTAATGGAATGGTTATTCTCTCGGCTGCAAAGATCAGATGGCCTCTCGTCTCTATCGAAAGATCGGAGCTGTGTGCGTTTCAATGGGCTGTGGAGATTGCTTTGGATCAGAAATGGGCCAATGTGGTTTTTGAGGGTGATGCCCAATTAGTTGTCAAGGTGTTATCACTAGGGGTTTTCACTCCCAGATTGTTATTGACAATGTTAGGAACATGGTGTCTAGGATTGATTGTGTTAGTTTTCTTTTATGTTTTCGAGAGGCTAATTTTGTTGCTCAACGTCTAGCGAGATGGGCGTGGCGAGTATATGTAATAATGTTTGGTGCAATGGGGGTCCAATTTGAATTTCTGACCTTGTACTTTCAGATTTTGATAAGTAATAAAAGCTAGCCTCATATTGATTTTCAAAAAAAAAACAAAGGCAAATAAAGGTGAGTAACAGAAATATATATATATATATATCTATATATATATATATATATATATATATATATATATATATATATATATATATATATATATATATATATATATATATATATATATATATATATATATAGGATTTGGATCATGTGAAAATCAATTAAAATGGTGAAAACTAAAAACAGGGGTACATAATAGCTCAAATGGAGTACGTATTTGGGTGACAGTTTTGTAAATAATTAGACATTTGTTAAAAAGGTACATAACTGCTTAAAAGGGGTACATATTCTGATGGTATTTTTGTAAATAATATCAACTTTTTTCTTCACAAAAAATATGTACACAAAAAATATGTACACCCTATAAGATGATATATATATATATATATATATATATATATATATATATATATATATATATATATATATATATATATATATATATATATATATATATATATATATATATATTATTGAATTTAACTTTATCACAATGTCAATATGATGTAAAATACAAAAATGCAAAAAATATTTTGACCCGTTCTGGACTCGGATCCGATACTGGATCCGCAGTACGTATCCACGGATCCGGGTATGGGTCTTGAAAATTTAAACCCGCGGATCCGGGTCTGGATCTGGGTCTTGCTCATGAAAACAGATCCGGGTTCAGGTCCACTTAGACCCGTCCAAATTCGGCCCGTTGCCATCCATACTTACAATCCCAATATCTTTGCCCAACAAAACGAGCAATATCATCTAACAGGGCAAGCTGAATTCTATTCATATGTATCTCAAATTTAAGATTGATTGAAACTTTTTGTTTTTTGTTTATTTCCAAAAAAAAAATTATGTTTTTTTTAATGTTTTATTTGATAGATAGAATTAGTTTTGGATTCTTTTAAATATCAATTATGTTATTATTTTAGATATTTAAATTTATCATCATCATCCTATCCAATGTATCTCTTTCATAAAAAACTATGGGCAGTATTTGAAGAGGGAAGGACGGGAGCAACTTATACCCATAAGGAGAGCACGGCCAAAAAAGAGTCCCCCGATACGAGAAATATAAAGAGAGGTTATTTTAGATATTTAAATATTAAATTTTAGATATTTAAATTGCGTAGATTTGATTTTAAAGGAGTGTTTTGATTCTATTATATAGTTATCCATTGTGTTGGATTTTTGTGCGTTTGTTTGGAGTTCTGCTTCCTTTATGCACATGAAGAATTGGTTGGAAGAAACCTTTCATGGAAAATGTGCTCTTTTCTCATGCTGATGCAAAGTTTGTTTGCAATTCTTCTTGATTTTGTAGTACTCTTTTGTATTGTTTTATTTTGGATTAATAGAAAATTTTTTCATTTTCCCAAAAAAAAAAAATTATGTTTTATTTGATGAGATAGAATTAGTTTTGGATTCTTTTAAATATCAATTATGTTACTCATTAGTTTAGAAATTTAAATTCATCATCATCATCCTATCCATAAGAAGAGGGAAGGACGGGGCAACTAATACCCATAAGAAGAGCACGATCAAAAAAAGTCTCACGATGCGAGAAATATAAAGAGAGGTTATTTTAGATATTTAAATATTAAGTTTTAGATATTTAAATTGCGTAGATTTAATTTTAAATGAGTGTTTTGATTCTATTGTATAGTTGTCCATTGTATAGTTGTTGGATTTTTGTGCGTTTGTGGGTTGGGAGAAATCCTTCATAGGAGGTGTGCTCTTTTCTCATGCTAATGCAAAGTAGGTTTGCAGTTCTTCTTGGTTTTGTAGTACTCTTTTCTACCGTTTTGTTCTAGTTTAATGGAAAATTTTTTCATTTAAAAAAAAAAAAATTAAATGAGTGTTGATGGCATTATGGTAACGCGGTATCAAATATATTGTGAAATCTTGTCTTATTTTTCTCTCATGATGAATTGATATATGGGTGAATTCCTTTCGAGAGCATCAGTATTGCATCGGTTCAAGCATGTATTTTTCCAAAATAACCTTAGGTCGATATTCTCTGTACTCTTGTCTTAGCCTTTGGCTTCTTTAACAAAAAAGACGAACATAAACAAGTAGGGGTGTGCAAAGTAACCGGGTGAGACCGGACCGGTTGCATCCGGTCCGGTCTCCGGGTCTAACAAATTCGGCATTCCGGGTTTCCGATCCGGTTTGGTCTAGACCCGGAAAAATCCGGGTTGGACTAGATGAGACCGGATGCACATAAAAGTGATTTCGAAAGTGCAAAATATTTACGATCATTATGTATATACTTATTTAAAGGGCTTTGTAAATTTTATTTTCAACAAAAAATAATTATTTAATTCAAATATTTTAATATTATACTTCTAATAATTAATTTATTAAATTATTTTTAAATCTTCCATTTTTAAATTTTTTTTTTTGGCAAAAAAAATATTTCCGGTCTAACCGGTGCAAACCCGGACCGGACCGGATGGAATATGGGTTAGACCGGGACCGGACCGGATGAAACTGGTCTTAGCATATTCATGATTCCGGTCTTCCGGGTTTGGACCGGTGAACACTCCTATAAACAAGTACAAGTGTACAACCATTCTTTATGATCAAATCTCGCCTAGCTCATCATCTTCCTTCAACTTACCTTTATAAAATACACAAAAACTTGGACGAGATCATCACAAGTTAAGACGACGCGTGTGACAGTCCATTTCACGCGCGTGTAACAACATTTAATTTTCTAGACATTTATCAGTTTTAACCTTAAAGGTAGTAATTTTGAAAATTGATACCTTTAAGTTTTAAAATTAATACCTTTAAGATTAAAATTGAAAAATGGTCAGAAAATGAAAAAAACGTTCAAGGTTTTACACGCGCAAATTGAACCCGTCTAAATTGAAGTTCTCATTATGAGGTTGTATCGTCCAAGACCATGCATATAAAATAATGAAAATTTTAAAAAATAAGCAAAGGAGAGATAATTTGTGTAGATGAATAGAGTGAATAAATTATTTACGGCGTTCAATAAACTAATAAAATGAGGAATTAAAAGGAATTTGAAACGCCGAATAAGGAAAGGCGGCAAAAGTATTTTGCTAGTATATTTTGTGTATTTCCAATTTAGGGAATACTCATTTTTTGTGTATATTACAATTTACATTGGATAATAATATTTTGTTATTTGAATGAAATGATGTCAAAAATCTTTAGATTTAATTACTTGATATACTTCCAGTTAAAATATTTTTTTTTTTTTTTTGGTATTAAAAAAAAGATTTTTCAAGTTAAAGTGTCTAATTTTCTTCCTTTTAAAAAATTTGCTAAAAATATAATTATCCTCACAAATTATTTATAGTCCTTTTATCAGTAATTTATATCATTCTCTGATTCCCATTATCTCCTAGAATTTTCAGAGCATAATTTCACAAGATTTGTATCGGCTTAATTCTCAATGCAAATTAATAATAAAGGACAAATTCATAGAAACTAGGCATGTGTAATGGGCCAGATACGGACCGGAACATGCTCTTTTAGAGATGGGTCGTGTCTTACAAAATAAAACATAAGCTTTAAATGGTCTGAAATCATCAAACATGGCTCAGCCCAGCCCGTTCATCTAATTATTGTCAATCAATTCAATTTCACCAAAAACACCTAACATTGCTCTGCAGAATTACCAGAATATTACCAAGAACATCCTAAATTCATTAAAAATCACTTGCTAAATCATATTCCAACATGAAAAGAATTTTAAAACATGAAGCCCGTTTAGAACCCATATTGTAAAGTCCTTTTACAGCCCGCTCCATTTACTGAAAGTAGGCTCTGGTAAAAATCCAACCCATTTAGAGCCAGACCCGTCTAAAGCCCGTAAAATAAAGGGTTGGATCTGGAGGGCCCATCCCGTTGTACATGTCTAATTGAGACGGAAGAGTAATCTATTAAAACAGCAATCACAAATGGAAAGAATAAAAGCATAAGAAAATGAGTAAACAGCTGCATTTTCATTTTATTGCTTTGATAACATTCTCTTGGTGAAGAGATATATGAAAAAGATTGACGAACTTGAAAATTGCTCAGAATAAAGCGCAAAAAAATTAAAAATATAGCAAAATGAATGCTTCAATATGTACTTTGAGGAACATGATGTATCCGACTCAAATTAACCGAATCCGACTCATTAGACACTAGATTCAAAGTATCACAAATATCAACACAATCATGGGACAAAACTGAAGCATCACTTGCACCATCCATCGCCTTGTCCGAAGCAGACCCAGCAATGCCACATTTACCATCATTACTGACCTCGACCTCGACCTTTAACTCGACCTCTCCATCAGTTGATTTGATGGCAGACTCAATGTTGACATTTTCGTTTGTTTTATCCGGTATCAGACTGAGTTTTTCTTTGTGATTCTCCTCGACACCAATGGCCAACTCAGTACTCTGCAAAGTTCCAGCATGCATTGTTTCATGGCTATTGATGGGAGCAATTTCTTTCAGTTTTGTCACGGGTGCGATGGAGGAAACTTCATGGACTACCAGATTTGGCTCTTTCTTTTCGACACTAAAATTGACTGGACTGTGTACTTCCTCTTTTACAACCAAAGTTTCTTCTACTTGTTCTACTTCTGAGTGACTGTACAAGTTCTCCCCAATAGGTTTCACAAATGACATTCTTTTACTGCACTCTGTCTTGTATAAATCCATAGCTTTCTGCAAACAAGTTGTCAACATTAGAAAACACGAAGCAAACTTAAGCGCTCATCGGTCCAAATTTTGAAGATTGTAATCACAAAACAATCCATATAAACATAAAATACCTCTCCTACATAGCAGCTAATAGACTAATACGCACACCATCAACGTTTCCGTTAACCTAATCCCATTAAATGGCTCTCACTAATGGCTTGCATGTTTAGAGTCATGTATACAAAATTAAACTCAAGTTATTGATCATAACACTCTGTGATCAACAATATTTTTGTACTCTAATGTCATTAAATTGTTCCCACTGATTGGGGTTTGGGGGTCGGATGCATGCAACTTGTTAGAGCAAACATTATTTGCAACTTCACATAAAAAAAATTACACACTTCACCAGAAAATGAAAATTTTGGTATGAGAAGAGTATACAGTACACATCATTGCTAGTAGCAAAATTAGTAAATACACCAAGTGAATGATATCAACAGCAATTAACAATTAGGAGCATAGCAAAGCAATTAATAGACTTTCTTATTGTACCAGCATTACTCAATCCTGCTCGACGCAGCATAATTCGTCAACTAATTCACTTTTTAGATTCGCAAATCGCTCAAAATGGCCCAAAAATACAACCACAATTCATTTTTTTTTTTCAATTTGTGATTCGTGAGATTAAAAATGTGACTAATATAGAATAACTGAGAGAACTCACCCAAAAGACTAGCCTAGTAGGTGAGAGATCCCATTTACTCTATAAATCCTACATTAGTTGCCCATACAACCTATGTGAGATAAAGTCCCATAACCTTGTAATGGCCTCAAATTCATTCCATTACAGTGACACCGATCCTGCTACATCTTAAAGAGCCCAACTTAAACTATACTGAAGGGAAAAAAAATGCCATACCCATAGACAACTATAACCTGTAAACACAAATTTTCCAATCTTCCATTGTTAAATTACATGTAGCATGAGTTCTAAAAGATTGCATCTTTAAAAAAGACAAACCTGAAATATGGAATCTTTAACTGAAGAGAAAATTGCTGAACCCCTAGTCAGATCAGCAATCTCTAATTGGGCAACTGCATTCTCCTGTTGATCAGACACAACAACATTTAAGAACTATGTACAATTTAATTTTGTCAAAGAAACAGGAAAGAAAAACAAAGCTCCAGAAGATTCTATACCTCCAAACATTCAACTTCCACATCAAAAGATTCAGACTGTCCCTTAACAGCAATGTTAATAAAGTCATCATACAATTCTGGATCAGTCATATCCATTGAAATATCAAGCTTAGAAAGATATGAACGCACTGAGTTTGCAGTAACATTAATAATAGAAGATTCAGGAGTCTTCTCAGTTGCCACTTTAGCAGAAGTTACTAAAATTTCCTTCAACGAAGATGGACCACTTGAAGTACTCATCTTCAAACTTGTCCCTGCATCATTTTCAACACGAGACCTTGACGCAGCCTGTGCAATTGAAGCTTCATCCATAAATGATTTAAACATTCGACCATCTTTCTGAGATACAGATGGAACATCCATATTCACATCACCATTTGGTCTCCATAAGTCTGCACTCATGTCTCTTCTTTGAGAATTCGCTAGATGCCCAGGCCCATACATGACAGATTCATCCCTCGAGACGCCATTACTATCCCATCTATGAAAATGAGGAGGAACTGGTCCATCCACCATGTTCTGCCAACCCATAGGTCGTACATGACCAGGAAATCGATCCCCATCAGGCATATGATAAGGCATTCCGGGATAATTCATGTCCAAAGGTGGTCTAACACCAATAAAGGGAGGAAACTGAGACATCATCGATGGAAAACCCCCATGATGTGGCCCAGGAGGTGGGAACGGCATGAAGCCATTGGGTAATGGTGAAGGCCAGTTAGAACCACCTTTCCACGCTGGTCCAGGTCCTCTTCCTAAATGAGGATCAACACTTCTCCTGTAACGGCTTCCTGAGTGACTTCTAGTGTCGTCTTCAAATGATCCCATGAAAGATGGGTTGTCAGCACCACTTCTGAACCCACTTGGATCCGAAGCATGAGATGAAATATTACCCTGACTGGGCTTATGTCGAAATGGAGATTCAGCAGGAGGATACTCGTCCACAGCAAATTTCTTTGCAGGAAATTCTCTTCCCTGTCGATCCACATTAACAGAGGCATCTCTTATGTCATTTGAAACACTCCTCTCAGCCTCATCAACATCAAGGCTCCTTCTCCTAGAAGCTCTATGTTGAAATCGGCGATCAACACTAGCTGATGGAGATCTTTCCTTCAGACCTCCAGGTGATGCCTTTGCCCTCGGAGATCTTTCAGATGATTCTCCAATGTGATTCTCATCAAATTTGGTGCGCTTCTCCCCAGATCGTTGCTTAGGAACTTTATCGAGTGTCTCATTTGTAGTGCCATCTCTCAAAGAATTACCATACTTGGTCTCATCTTGAATACCACCTCTACAAACATAAAAGAAAATTGATAAGTGACTCAAAACACCACAACACTTATATGTATCAATTTCAGGTAGTTAAAACCAAGGAGTAAAAAATTTAACCCAAACTAACAAGGCAAAATATAACTATTCCAGATTCACAATAATTATAATTAGATTTTTAAAAAACCCAACCAGCAGGGAAGAGCTACCTGTATTTCTCTGCACTAACACGAGTCCTGGAGCTAGGTGAGGCTCTGCGACGGCTGCTGCTTGTTACACTGTCTACATGAGATTTCCGTGATAAAGATCTATCCTTATCAACTTCTGACTCAACTCTTTCAGATTTATCACCGCGATAATCC
This sequence comes from Amaranthus palmeri, assembly GCA_019776075.1. Lineage (NCBI taxonomy): Eukaryota > Viridiplantae > Streptophyta > Magnoliopsida > Caryophyllales > Amaranthaceae > Amaranthus > Amaranthus palmeri. The sequence goes on along the minus strand of JAAKBH010000645.1, from coordinate 56,005 downwards.
TCATACACATCTGGAGACTTTCTCCTTCCTCTATCATCCTTGTACCTAGAACCTTTGTCATCAACATGAGAGACATAATCAAGATCGTACCCATTATCCCAATCCCGACAGCGATCATGGTTGCGGTCACGATCACGAATCCGCTCTCTGTCACGTTCACGATGGTACCGATCACGACCACGTTCTCTCTCCCGATCAAGTTCACGATCTAGCTCAGGACCCCGTTCAAGTACTCGGTCTCGATCCCTTTCACGATCAAGGTCGCGATCCTGTTCATCAAGCTCTCTGTCACACTCACGGTCACGGTCATGGTCACAGTCATGACGGGAACGATCACGATCCTTACCCCTCTCACGGTCTTGATCACGGTTCCGATGTCGTTCTGGATCGCGGTCATATTCATTAACATGAGACTTCGGGTTCTTGTGAGATACATCCAAATCCTTAGTCTCATTCCTCATATGCTTATCCTCTGACCTTGCACTTGCATACTCTCTTGTAGCTCGAACGTCACTTTGTTTTTCATCTTGACGCCTATTTTCCTTATCCACATCGTCTTGGTATTTATCTTGAACTCTCCCGTCCTTATGAGCATCCTCCTTATACTTGCCTGATCTGGAAAGATCATCATTTGAAGAAAATCTTTTATCATTAAAATCTCGAGAACTGTCCTGATGCTTGTCCGCGTCACCAGAGCCATCTCTTCTCCTTTTGACTCGTCGATCAAATTCTTTCTCTGCTTCATGATTACAACCTACATCTAGTATATTGTAGTCTGAAACAAAATAAAGAGAAAATTTTTACTTCACAATAAAGAAGCAGCAACCAATATTTTTCCCCAAGATCCCTCAAGTATTGATGCTTAAAACACGGAAACACAGCAACGTAGATTAGAACAGTGCAATTACAAAGTATGTCTTTTATCAATCAAAAATTAAACGTTAAAACATCAAAAAAAATAGAGATACTATGCTTACCACAGCAGATAATCAAATTTTCAAGGATGCTCAGTAGTCAGTACTAAGTAACACTCAGACATACAATAACAGCAAAATCAACAACAGTCAGGCAGGACAACAGTGTATGCAAGAACAAACACTCAGAAATAAACTGACGTAAAATCCATGCAATTAGATCAAAAGCTTTGAGTCAAAACAATGCACAAAATTATACACAACAAATATATCTGGTGACCAGCAGTATGAACCCTATCCTATATTCTGGTTAAATAAGCCTCCCTTTCAAGAAAGTAACTAGGTTATATAATAAAAAAAATCAATATCGACGGGCAGCAGATATTGATTAAATAGAAATTACTTTGTGCCCCATTCTTATTTTTAATTGCCATAGGTATTAACCCTATCATATCTTTCAACGGAGCATAAAAAGCCTCCTTTTAAGATGATAACTAATTTAAACATCAATGTCCATCATCACATGATTCGCTATTCTTCTCACGAATCACAAAGCAAAAAAATAAACTTTAGTCGGTTTTTGGGCTATTTTTGACAATTTTAAGCAAGTCCCAAATTAAAGAAGTGAATTAGCAAGTGAATTATGTTATATTGTCCTTGTCCAAGAGAAGCAGAAAATTAATTTAAATAAAAGCTGCTTCCTCTCAGCTTAATTACAGTTCCTCATAATTCTGTCCAATTTTTTTTTTTTTTTTTTTTGAAATATAATTCTGTCCAATTTGTCATTCCATAATATATAAAACTAATATAATGTTATGTATAGAAATGACAATTTTATTTGGAAATCTAAAATTTGACTTAAATTCAATTTGGCAAATCAAAAAAATTAAAAATTTTATTTGAGTCAATTCCACCATTGTTTTAAAAGTAGTTAAAATTGAAAATTTGTGAAATACTTTTCAAACCTTATCATCTTTCATTCATAAATTCAAAACAGATATCAACAATGAGAAATGAAATATTTTCCAAAGACAACCTAATTTAATACTAAAATACAACGTAAATTAACACTTAGTAGCAGAATTAATGAAACCTCGTTTTCAGTTGATCTCTTATTCCCAAAAGAAGTACGGCCATTGGAAAAGACCGAAAAACTTAACATAACTTAAATTGAAAATAGACACTTATCGAGCTAGAGTGTAGAACTTTAAAAACAATAGCATTTGTACTTACAAAAATCATAAGTTGTAAAGAGTCAATAGTACAATAATATAACATACTTCAACTTCCTAAGTCAAGCATACAGATAACTAGTTTAGAAAACCTTTCCAGCTAACAAAAAAAAATAACAGAATCAACTTTCATTGATGGTTTTATTGAGAATCGATTTTCAGTTTTTCATAATATGAACTATGTTTTGTTAAAAAAAGTTTCCTAAAGATTAGCGAATTTTAAAGATAGTTTTAGCAAAAGGCAAACCATTATATAGGCTGCCATATACAACATAAAGCAAAAACAAGGCCGCTTCGTATCATATCAGCTGGATCGTAATAATTTTCAAATTTATCAAACTGGTGCAAGTGTTCTGCATTATAAACATAAACTTTTAGGCTGTGTTAAGCAATATTTCATGGTTTAGGCCGATATTTGATTGTACAACAAGTGTATCATCCCCATTACTACATTACTATGTCCGTTACCGCCATGGTGTCAGAACTCGGCCGAGTTGACTCGGAACGGCCGAGTTAACACGGATTTTCAGTAACCCGTTCCGAGATCTCGCGTTTTGTAAAGGTGTTTGTAAAAACGGCGTTCCGGCGCGCTTATTGGTCGTTTTGACCATTATGAACCGGACTTGACAACTTGTCAATGGCGAGTCCAAGCGATTCTGAGCGAGTTTGGATATTTTTTATAGATTGAACCCAAAATGCCAAAAAAGAAATGAATATGGGAGACAAAAGAGCAAACTAAGAAGTTTAGAGGTTAAAGATTGATGTCGACTCACCATTGATGATGATGGAGAGAAGACTTGCATTGGAAGATGAAGAGTGAAGCCAAACTGAATAGTGCTATGATGATTACTTGAGTAGAGTGCTTGGTTATAAGCTTATTGGAATCACTTTATTTTTAATAATATTTTAACTTTAATAACTGAGTACTATTTTTTATAATATTTTAACTTGATTTGACTAAGTGTACTCAATAGTCTTCTAAATATTTACTGCCTTTTATGACTCAAACTTATTTAATTGTAGCTTTATACAATTGAAATTGAGTTGTCATCAAATTGCACTGTTAAATCAATTTTTTTAATTTTCATGAATCACTTTTATGTTTTAATAATTTTTTATTATTTTTGGTATTATTGCTTCTTTCTGAGTATAGTAATAATTAGGAGTTCTCTTTTACAAAATAATAATAATATTTTTAATATTTTTAGTTGATATATTATTGTTACTAATTATGATATTCAATAATTAATTAACAATAAACCATTTTAAGTACATAAATAAATTATCTCGCGACCCGTTCCGCGTTGACCGAATTTTTTAGCCGTGATCGTGACCGTGATCACGACCGCAACCGCGTTTTTGCACTATGGTTACCGCAACCATGACCATTCTCAAGTGACCGTTTTAGGTTATTCCAAGTGATTTATCATGATTTACCCCGACTTTTACACTATTATATATACAAAGGAAAATTGTCAGAAATACCTGATAAAAAAAATTCTAAAGAGTACCTAATAAAAAAATTTGCCAAAAAATATCTAACAAAATTTTTTTCTTTTTCAAAGAATACCAAGTAACGTTTTCCTTCAGTTGATCGTCAAAAATAAGAGTTTACTGGTCAAAATCGAAAATTCTTCTTCCTCATCAACAATTTCTTTTCCAATTCAATTTTCTCACCCATTTTCTTCCTCTACTTTCTACTCTAAATCGAAAATTCTTGAATCAAACAATTTGTCAGTGTTCATCAAATTAAGAAATACCCACTAGAAGTTAACCTAGACTAAAACAATTGCACTATTTCTCAACTCACTCTCAGATTATCTGAAAAATTAATGAAAAGATTTCTCTGCAAATCATTCTCGTAATTCCAACACTCGGCAATACCCTTGATTCGTTCCATCCCTTATAACCTTATCAAATTCCTCTCCTTTCATCAAATTTCCGCAAACCCAACATCTTCCATCTTTGAATAACCTCTTTCTAACAACCCATCTCCAACCAAATGTCTAGATTTCATCGTTGTATGTGCAAACACTCTCATCTTACAACAATGATTATAATAAAGCATTTGAATTTTTCAACTGGGTCAAAACTAATTGTGGGTTTCATCACAACCGAAAACTTACAATCCCTTGCTTGATATTTTGGGCAAGTCTTTTGAGTTAGAAACATGCTGGGAATTGATTCAAATTATGCAAAAAATTTCATTTACAATGCCTAATTACATTCGTTTTCGTAGTATGTTTAAATGCTTCTCTCAGTTGTGTAAATGCTTCTCTCATTGAACTTACTAGTTCATCACTCAAATCTTTCCCCATTTTTGTTTGTTCTTTTTTGATTGATGTCGATAAGAAAAGATGAGCTTGTAGTGTTTTTGATTTTGTGGGAATATTTTTGTGGGTGGAATTGGGGAGTTGAGATGATGACCTTTTTCTTCTTTGTGTTGCCTTGAGACCCTCCATCACCATAGCTTCTGAAAGCTTGTCACTTGTAAGAATTTTCAATTTTAATGGTAGAATTTTCGATTATGAAGTGAATGTAGAGGAAGAAGACAAGGGAGAAAATTGAAATGGAAAGGAAATTTAAGATGAGTGAGGAAATAGAGAGTTATTAAGTAGTCACATGCAAATTCATGTGACCAGTCAACCTTATACTTGACGGTCAACTGAAGAAAAAGGTTACTAGGTACTCTTTGAAAAAGAAAAAAAATTTCTGACAATTTTTCCTATATACAATCACATATTTATCAAAATGTACAATTAACCAAGAAATAATATAGCCATAAAATCTCTTGCTAAAAAATTTACTAGATAATCTTTTCATGACTTAATAAAGATTAAATGTATTTATTCATAAAACAATCTAATAAAACCTTTAGTAGATAGATACTCGGCTCATATCAAATAAAACATGCAAAAAATCTTATGATACTAAACATTCAAGGAACATGATTGGTCACAAACATCTCCAACAAAACTACAATAAAAAGATGTACGGAAAAAAAAAAAGGAGTTAAGACCCTCTTCAACTCATACCGTAAAAATACCAAATCACTATAAAAAGTTCTTGAAGTGGGGAGTACAAAAAGAAGGCTTGTGAATTGTGTAACAAAACATTATATATCAAGAAGTGCCAGCATTAATTTCAACCCTCTTTTCCCCCACATAGAGAATTACCAACATATGGATAAAAATTGCCTCCTCTTTAAAGTGAAAATTGATCATCAGCAAATCTCTACCTAATACCATCATTTAGTACTAATTTAGAAGAACCTCTAAAGTTTTAATTAATAAGTATTTTAATCCAACGCAAATGTTTTAATTAATGTAATCGGACTATTTACCCCAATTCAGAATTGTCTCATAATGAAACCGTCTTGAATGAGAATATGTGAAAATCAAACCTCTAACTAGTTACATAAATGCATCTAGCATGCGATAGAGCATGACATTCTAAAATGTCTTGATGTCCCATGCCAAAATACAAGAATTCCAACATAAAAAATAAAAAACAGAATAGTATGGAACACAATCCATCCCAATGTTCCTTGGCCTCTCAACTCTGACAAACATTGCAATTTTGAGCCAGATATCCTTATCCCCATCCCTGCCTTGTCCCTGTCCCTGTCCCCATTACATCTCTATATCCATCCCCCATCCCAACGAAATAAGATTGAAGAGCCTTAGCTACCGATTGACATTGATTGGTCCTGCAGATGCCCAACCTACAAATGGCCTTCTCTTCCAAATCTTAAGTTCTTGTAAGATAAAAGGTTCAACTATTGTATTTATTTGGCCCAAGTGCTTATGTAGTAAAAAATAAAGTTTTGAGTACAATTGTTTAACAATTGTCAATGAAATGTGAACCAGAAAAAGGTCAAATATATAATGTTTGCAATTGCTTATGGTGTGTAAAGCAAGCAAAAGTTAGGGGGAAGGGAACGACGGAGCTCGCTACCTTTTTTACTCCTTATTATCCATCATTAATGGTAATTGGTTTCCTTTCCTCTCTACTCAATCAAATATCGAAACATTGAAAAAATAAAAAAAAAAAGTCCATCTCTCAGAAACCCTAAATTCAGACATCAAGCAATTAGTTTAAAACTATTCCGACAACCAAATAAAACACTAAGTAACCCACTGGAACCCCTCCGATATAATCAAACATAAACTATAGAAAACTAATTACAATCATAAGACAGCACATACAGGCAATCATGTATTATTCTCTATATACTAATCATAAAGCATTACACAGCACAATGTTGACAGGAAACCATTAAATACCTGTAAAACACTAGTAATGAGCACTAAAACAAGTTACCTTACCAGTATTACTAATACCATGTTTTACTCCACGTTCCTCTTCATTGCCCTGTTTTCTATTCCCTTCTTCATTCCCACCAAGATGCTCAACATTTCCTGTAATACCATCAACCAATCTCTCACCATAGCTCGTCTTTCTATCGCGCTCCAAATCCCCATCTTTTGCGCCCCTCTCCTTCCTCTCAGACCTGTGATGTCTGGATTCCACCTTACTCCCACTTCTCTTCCCTTCTTCCCCATCAATTGAATTTTCCAATCGTCGACTTGACCTCTTCGTATCACTTTTGGATTCATTCTTAGACAAACAATTGTTGTTATCATTATCGCCTCCAGTCCACCTATCATCATCCTCCTTTTCCTTACGCTTCTTGGATGACGAAAAAGAAACATATTCATCAACATAATCAACAATTACAATATCGCCACCACCACTCAAATCTTTGCTAATATCCACAGATTCCAAATCAGTCTTTCGCTTCTCACCCGAAGTAGGTTCCTTCAAATGCCTATTACTATAACTTCCACCAACATCCCTAACTTTCTTCTCTTTCAATCGGGAATCTTTCTCCGAGTCAGAGTAATCTCTAACTTCTCGTGAACTATGCTTGCTCGATTTATGCCGCGAACTCCTTGGCATTTTCGCAAAACCGTAATTCAAAATTTCTTTCACAAACCCAATTTTTTACTTTTCAAATCAAGAATATACAACTAACAATCAAACAGCATTAGTATACATTACAAAAGCCTTCAAATGCTTCTAGCAGAATCAATTTACAAAATCTGAAACTCGATTTCTGAAGTTGACTGAAACCCTAATTTTCGAAAATACAACACCAAGAACGCTGCATTCAGCGAATTGAAGAAGCATGGGGCCGAATTCGCCGCGAATGGAGCCTCCGGTGGCCGGAAAATACCGACGAGAAGTAGATCGAGTAAGAGAAAAAAAGAGAAAAAATCTTTTTTTGTTTGTTTTAAAACGAAGGAAGCGATAGAAGGATTTTAGAAGATTGATGATTTTTGGACGGGTTTGACCTTTTGAATGATGAAAAACTATGTGTTTGATGCCAGCTACTATTTAAATCCCGACCTATTAAAAATTAATGTTTATTTATCGTATTTTTTTAATATTTATTTATTAAATTTCAAATGATTATTTTAATATCTTAAATGTCTACTTATATTATTTTTAATGTTTAATTACAATATTTTAAAATATATATAATAGGCCTACCCAATTAAAAATAGCCTCTCGAAAGGATCGTCTTTCACACTAATTTATGATTTTGACGAGGTTTTAGGGCCACTAATTGGTGTAATTTTTGATGTATTGATCCATAATCCCTTTATTTCAATGACTTTGCCCCATTTCATTTTGGCAGCGTTTGACAAGACATATATTGAAGTCTTAATATCTCTAATCGTGTAGAATTAAAAATTATAAAAAGTTGACATTGATAATCCTTGCGTTGAGACAAATTAAACAAGATCTTGCTTGACTATGTTTAAACTTATAGAGTAAGAATAAAATACAAATTAATAGTGAACAAAGAATAGTGGCAAAAATCAAATAGAACAAAGTCACTAAAACGAATGTAGTGTTTACTTCTAGTACTACTCCAGCAGGTAAACAAAGGAAAGCCAGAGAACAAGAACACCAACAGGTAAACGAAAGGAAGTCAGTAATGTCATTGTGCAAACCAGTTGGAAATTAATAAATTAGGGCATAATTAGTTTAACTGATTATTACTAATTGAAATTAATTTGTACTGATTGATACTAATTGTTACTAATTAATCCTAATTTTTACTTATTGAAACGAATCTTTATTAATATTAATTGTTTTTATAACTTTTACTAATTAAAAATGATTAGTAATTCATACTAATTTTTAATGATTAAAACTTATTTTTATAGATTACTTATTTTCTTTTAAGTTAAACTAAATAAGGTCTTACTATAAAGAATAAAAATTTGTCTACCACCGAAAAAAATCAGAACTAGAGTGTTCATCATCATCATCATCATCATCCTATTCAGTATATCCCGCTCATAAAAAACTATAGACAAGATCTGAGAAGGGAAAGACGGCGACAACTAATACCCATAGAACTAGAGTATTATCACAGTGAATTGGGAAGGTGACTAAAACAAGATAAGAATTGACACTGTATATATACTTCTATAGTTCTATTACTGTACAATGCACAACATATTAAAGGGATATAAACACAATCTATGAACCTCTACATGATCTTGTAAATAGAAGAGCTGAACCATTTACACTGCGAAGGACGAGCAACCGAGAATCTACATATGTACCGCATACGATTTTCGACAAATCAAACATTTCCGGTGGTACTTGCAGTCGAACTTCTTGAAGCACTTTTTGGGCTTCACCAACATTGCTACGCAGTGGCGCATCAAGATTCATCGTCATTTCAACATCACTAGATACTAGTTTGGCTACCGGAAGGCTTGATGGGATCTCTCTATTAGGGAGAACATTTTTCCATTTTCTCCCGGATAAAATCTTGATTACGGAGGTTGTGTTGGAGGATGTAGGCAATGATAATTTCGAATTCTCTTCCTTGATATACAACCGCCTACCTGCGCGCAATCTGAATGGAGATGTTACTTGAAGAGCACCGGAAATACCATTCTTGTCATGGGGCCAATCTTTACCAAGAATAACATTGAAGGCAATATCGGAAGTAAACAAAAATGTCGTCTTAGGGTTTGTTCTTTTTTCAATAGTTAAGTGTACATCACCGATAAGAGCTCGATTAGCAGGTTGCCGAAAAGTCAATCCTATGTGTCGACCTGTGTAGTAAAGTAAACGCCATTTGCCAGGCAACAACTCCAACCAATTCTGCAAGAAGAACCTTTACATATCATGAACTTGATATTGAGCAATACTAGTTGCCGATGTAACTACTATTCTAGACGGGAGTATACAATATACAACTAGCAGATAATGTTTCAGATGTTAACAATTAGGAAAAATTACTTAGAATAATCCATAAATAATTCCAACTTTAGGGAATTTTCCTAGTGTTCACCCTGTAACCGGATAACTTGTTAATTATATGATGTTCACATAATAAAATAGTCTAGAAAGTGCTCCGTCAGAGAACACCGAGCAGAAATACCTTGGGTTTTGGATGAGGATTCAGCATCTCCATTAGTTCAACAAAGTGTGAGAGTCTGCTACGCTGAAAACACAGGTTTCAAAGTCACTCCAAGTTTAAGCTTACATAGGGAAAGAAAACCCACATGCTCTCACTCGACAGCGACACCATGAGTATATCATATATGTCAATTTGTCAATCTTGTTTTCTTTTTGGAGTCATTTCAAGTATATACCTGAGGCTGCCGATATATGTATTCTTCAATAATTCGGACAGCAGTAGAGCCAAGACCCCATCTTATTATGTTCATTGATGGCTGCACCTTCCATCTGGGTCCGCACAAAAACGGATGTCTCAAAGCATCTAAACAGCTGTATAACCCGAAAAAGATAACATAAATATGCGATCTCTGGTAAGTCAATAGTAGTGATGTTTATTGTTAGTATAAAATTATGAACGACTGTAAAAGGTTGCATGGCTACGGAAGAAAAGCGTGAAGGCTTTAGTCTTAGATGAATTGAAAGTGCACCTTATTCTATCAAAAGGTTTTGGAGCAAGCAACAATGCCAAAAGGTTCCAACCAGCACCCCAGTTTCGATCCAGGATCTGCAAGTATACAATATTTCAGCACTTTTTAAGGAAAGGAAGAAAAAATAAGAGAAACAGGGTACAGGGTGAAATTAGTGTCAAATGATTCGTCAATTGCTCACAAATCGCGGATGAAAAAAAATGAATTATGGTCAATTTTAGGCTATTTTTGAACCATTTTGAGCAATTTGCGAATTCAAAAGGCGAACTCGTAGCGAATTATGATTCACTGGGTGAATAGCAACTCAACCAGATGGAGATCACTAACCTGGAGTCCAATATTTCCAGAAGGGGAGTTTTTGCACAAAATTGGCAACATGAATTCACGCAAGCAAGATGGATCATTTCCCTGTAGAAGGATAGACATCAACATTGAAAAGAGCATAACAGGGCAAGTCTTGGCAACACAATTGACAATGGACTTACACACAAAATGCATGCCTGTAAAGTACTTCCTCCGCTTTGAAATACTCACTACATTACGGTTATTGATATTATTCATCGTTCATGCTTATTTTATATATTACCGCATATATGTAAGAAAAAATACAGGCAAGTGGGATGTTGTTTGAATTGACTGATTGAATACTTTCATAAAATTAACTTTTTTGTAATTTGTAGATGTGCATATTTCAATATATAAATAATTAAAATAGCATACTGGATTGTGTAAAAAGTCAAATGTAGCAAGTATAGTGGAACAGAAGAAGTATTAAATACTAGAAAAATATAAAATGGAGTATTTAACATGAAGGACTTAAGGGGTAAAAAGTACCTTCGTAAGAAATGATTTGAACTCAGCAAAGATTAATGGATCCATGAGCTCCCGCAGCACCATTTTTGCCATGATAAATCCAACACATCTAAACAAAATAACATTTATAATGTGTCCAAGTTTTTCGGCACTAAATAACCTCATGTCGGGTTACATAATGGATATTTTTCCTAGTACCTCATATCAAATGCAATCATCATATGCCGCCTCTTACTATCGAACATGCTAGTGTTTGAAGTACTTTCAACAAAGTCAGCAGCGTTTCCTAGAATACCTACCTAAGACATACAAGCACATAAGGTAAGCTTTTATAACAAAACTAATCAAGGCAGTGATGCGTTTTTTCTGTTTGTGAGGACAAGGTGGATTAAGCAACAAGAAATTAAGTTCAAATGATCCTAAGAAAATACTTACGTATAAAAGGAATACATTATATTTTGTTACACAAAAGTTGAAAAACAAAGGTGCCTCTAGAACATACTAGCAAGGTGTATCACATAAACAAATTTTACCCAACAAGGCTATGTTGCACCACTTAGATGTGAGAGACCGTCTCTCATAGAGACGGACCTCAAAACAAGAAGCCCACATTCTTATTTTCTCTTTAATTTGTATTAATTGGGCTATTTAGCTCTAATGCGTCTCTCGGAGAGACCGTCTTTACAACAATTTGTGTTAAATGGAAGTTAAAGGGGAAAGGCCCACGAATATGGTGCAGCAACAACGGCAAGAAGGAAAGGGATGGAGGGTTCAAGTGCAAAAGAATTGATATAGTGGATGTCTAAACAACTATATGTAAATCACATCAAGGATTCTGTTTGAACTACAAAGAAAATGATACGAGAAAACAAGTGCATACAATTATTAGTCAAGACATTGACTACAATGAAACCAACGGTCTTTAAGCAATGTTTATGGCCCCCTACTTAACATACAGGATAACACAAAAATGTGAGCGTGACCCTTTTGGCAAACTCTAATTTGTTGGGCACACCAATTTTGAGTTGATATACAAGCGGAAAAAAACAATGCTTTTCATGATCATGACAGTGGTAAAATACAAGAGCTACTTACTTTAATATGCCTGTCCACAGGGCTAACATGCACATTTTCAAGCCTCAATTCTGTATGAGCAAGTCCATGACTGTGCAAGTAATTTACCTAAATGAAGGGGATGAGCACCTTTGAGTTCAAGAGCTCTAATTAAAGTACAAACATTGAATATGGATAATAATAACAATAGTAATGATGATGATAAAACATACTCCTATTAAAAGATCCCTCATAAGTATACGAATCAGACGTAATTTTCGAGAAACAGCTGGACCACCAATGCTGTCGTCCCCCACCTTTCGAACAGACTCCTCATCAAGAGCTAGAGTAGCTTCCAAGGTTGGCAACCAGTCTGATTGTTGAAGCCAATGCCTTAGTGAGAAACTTCCATGATACTGCAATAAATAAAACACACTTATATGTCATGATCACAGTACACAATGCTCCTAGATTTTGAAGTATAATTCAAGATGCAAAAATAGTTCTTGTAGTCTCATCATCATCATCATACCCAGTGTATAACTATGATTAGGGTCTGTGGAGGGAAGGAAGGCGGCAACTCATACCCATAAAGGAGAGCGCGCGGCCAAAGAGTCCCTCGACTCAAGAAAAAAACAAGAGAAGTTCACGCAATAAATCTTGTAGTCTGGCTCCACAAAAAGAAACAAACACAGCGGTACCGAAAGAGAATGAAACTTACACCATGGACCAGCGTAAACGAGTCACAACCATCACTAGGCGAAGAGACATAACCATGAACTTGCATAGAATAAGAATGATACAAAAGCCTACGACGAGCCAACTTCTTGAACACCTATTACCAACAAAATGAACATTTAACATTGATTAACCAATCTTAATCTCCATAACTGCTAAATTTCATTCATATAATCACATTCATGTAACTGACCTCTATAGCTCTCTTCCCTCTCCTTTGAGCCTGGACACTAGTAAGCTTCCTAAGCACTACTCTAGTATTATACAAGGAACTGCAATGTACCAAAATCAACATACTCATAAATTATAATGGTACAAAAGTATAAATTCTAACTATAGTGTAAATATCCGAATATCCGCCAAAAGCATAAGATATCTCATGATATGGCCTAAAATGCGTTTTTACCCTTTTACAACACGAGGAATATCAGTTCATTAAATTTATAAACCTTTACAACGCAGCTGAAGCTGATCCGATGCGGACTTATTTTTATACTATTTTTTACACTATGATTATAACTTCAACCATATATTACTTCACAAGTTTTAGACTAACCTGCTAGAATTCTTCACAACAGCTTCAAAAACTAGCTCATCAGCCTACAAAATTTCAACCAAAAGGGCATTGATTAAAACCAAAACCATGAATTCAAACCAAAAAAAAAAACAAAAAAAAAAAAAACCATAAAAAGATGAACATTCAAGCAGAAAAATTACCCTTCCACCAAGACCAATACTGACACGATCAGAAACCTCAAAATCAGACATTTTGAACTTGTCAACTAAACCCAATTCATCTTCCAAAGAAGAAAATCCATCCATTTTATCATTTTCTTCAGAGACAGTACTTGTTGCCGAAGACTTGCATTTCATTCCTAAACATCTTCTACTCAAAAAAGGATCAAAGGGTCTTAAAATTGGACTTGGAATTGCTGTTTTAACCGGAAAAATCGACAAATTTAGGGTAGAAAAGCCCAAATCAATTGCTTCCATACTAGAATTAAACCTAATTCTGCTGAATGCCATCTACTGATCTCAACCTATATAAGAATAAAAGATCCAGCAAGACAATATCAACGACAGAAACTTTATTCTATAAGTACCCTTTAATGATCAAATTTTTTGACATCAAAAGATAACCAAGAAAAATTGAGAAATACCCAGAAAATTTATATAAAAAACCCAGAAATTATGATTGGAGAAAGTCAAATTTAAAGAGAAAAGGGAGGAGGGTAGAAATTAAGAAGGAAGAAGATGGCGTGAGAAGATTGCGTGTAAAAAGAAGGTTTGAACAGATGAACATACGCCAAAGCATGTCTACGTCTTCTTCACACACTCACACACAAATACTATGAAAAATATCTGTTTATTTTTTACTGATGTTTTTTTTTTCTGGATCAGATCTTCATCAATCAATGATGATGGATTGAAAAGTGTTTGATTTGTCCCTTGGCTATGGTGGAGGATAAGATTTAGGACACGTGGGAAATTCATCTCGTTGCAAGTTGCAAATTGCAAATTGCAAATTGGAATTGTTTGAAGGAGAATGAAGTTGATAAAAACAGCTGATAATTGATAGCTAATTTCATCGGTTGATTTTAAATATGATGTTAGGAAAATCACAAATTCTTGTGAGAGACGGTCTATTTGAAAGCTATTGAACTAGCTTATAAAGAGAAATGTAGAGTTTAAGTAAATATTAAGCTTTAATGGATTGAGCCTGAAAGATGTCTTTTAGAAAGACAGTCTCTCAGGAGACTAGTCCTAGGAAAATAATTTAATTATAGTAGTGAATTGTATCACTAATGGTCCGTTTAGTTAATGGTATTAAATGGTGATAATGGGAATGATTTTATATTATAGTGTAAAATTTTATTAAAACTTTTATGTCATTCTCATGCTAATGAAACTATGATAACAAAATAAGTTTTTTGTTCACAAATTTCCATTACCACCTAATACCACATCTCTCATTGGTAATGCGTTAGAATGAATTTTATGAACAAAATGAGATGATTAAAGTTGTCAAACATGACCATCAAGGTAGCCAAGAGATTTTTCAACCAAAGTTACACTAATTTTTCATTCCTATTACCGCGATTTGTTACAGCCTACCAAACGGCCCGTAAATACTACTATTAGATTGTTTTATTACCACTAAGCCAAAAGAAACTAAAATCGTCTAATAAGTTATTTTACCAACATCCTAAAGTTTTACAAACAGAATGATTGATAGTTGATTTGAGTTGATGATTTGCCAGTTAATTTATCAACTCATTAGACCAGTTAATTTTGAATGTGTTGGTGTGATATTATAACAAGAAGTTGTTCAAACAAATTGATAATATGCAACTTTATAAAACACTAGTATTAGATGGTTTGACCACCAAACTATCTATTTATTTATTAAAAATAAACTAAAATCGTCCAACAAACTATTTTGTCAAATATCCTTTAAAAATATGTGATGTTTTTGTTTAATAACATATGGGAATAGATCATGAATATTGTTGAACATTTAGTGTATAATAATCCTGAATATAATCACTATGTAATATTAAGGTAGTGGGACAATACGTATCAAATTACTAAGTCCGTATAAATCACTAAAGCTACTAAAAGTAGTGGGACAAACGTATCATTATACTAGGTCCAATAGGCATTAAAGATAATACTAAACAAAGGAAAAAGGGGGACCTAGGAAGTGGCTAAAAGCCGACTCGGCGGTCCCCCTGGTAGAGCTTTAGCCGAGTCGGCTTTAGCTCTCTGGAAAATCATGAAATTGGTCAGAGAGCAAAAGCCGAGTCGGCGGTCCCTCCTATGGACCCATTGCCGACTCGGCATTCTGGGTCAGAACTTGACCGTTGCTTTCTTCCCGTTTGCTTTGTGTTTAATGCTTGGATACTATTCGTTATACTCTTAATTTCTAAGTATAATGGTGTGATTAAGCACTTAAATGACAAGAATAATTGTCATTGAAATCATAATCTTTATTATGATCATTATGGTGATGGATTTGAAGAGGCTCCTCCTCTATATAAATAGAGGTCTTGGCTTGGAGTTAGAGACACGACATTCTTACTCTTCCTCTGAATTTTTCAAGTCTTTTCTCATTTGTTTTGTGCACTCAAAAGAGTAATTAACTTTTGTTTTACATTCCATTGCTTATAATTTCTTAAACACATTGTTATAACGTAATACATCCTAAGTACTAAGGGTGTATTGTTGTTGATTGTATCTCGTTGTGAATTTCCAAACACTAAACCCAAGTACCTTTGTGGGGGAAATATCACAAAAGGATAGTGAGCACACGCCTTCAACTTGTATCAAGTTTCCGGGTAACGGTTGTCGTTACACAATAATCTTCATAGTTTTATTGCTTCGTTATCATCTTGTAATTTCAATTTTGTCATCACACAAAGGGGTTTATACAAATTCCCGATTGTAATTTGTATTGTATTATTTAGTTCCCTAATAAATATATATGTGATGTTTTTTTTTCACTAAAGGTAAAGTAGTCTTAATTTGTTTTTAGTATATTGCTGCAATGACATTTTACCTGTTTTACAATTGTTAGTTAATTGTAATACAACTTCTCTATTATCATCAGATGTGTTTCAGACAATGATGTTGCTATGAATTGTATATCTTCCTAATACTGAAAGTCCTTTTGGTATGTAGCTTTTAATGATGACCACACGTTGCGTGTTGCAATACTTTCTTTTGCACAAAATAATTTTCCAAAACATCATAAGTAGAATCATTTTATATGTTTATCATATCTAAAAATAAATTAACTTGTGTACAGTGGCGGACCTAGGATT
The DNA here is from genome assembly GCA_019776075.1 of Amaranthus palmeri. NCBI lineage: Eukaryota > Viridiplantae > Streptophyta > Magnoliopsida > Caryophyllales > Amaranthaceae > Amaranthus > Amaranthus palmeri. The sequence continues at coordinate 39,449 of JAAKBH010000645.1, read as the reverse complement.
TAAATCATGGGGTTGCGAGTTTAAAAAACGTCTTATTTTCTTTAAGTGAAGCACAACATAAAATGACTACAACATAAATAAAGAAACCCAACATAAATTTAATACTCTATAAGTTAATTAAAATGATAGTTTTTTAATGTTTATCATGAATAACAAGCAATTAAATCACACGTAAATACAAATACAAATTCTAATTTTGATAAATTGAAATTATCATAATTTAAAGCAAATTAAAAATACTACCTCTGTTAAATGTTATTTGCAACTTTTTTCATTTTTGTCCGCTCACTATTATTTGCAACTCAACTTTTCTTTCCTTTTTTAGTAAAGGATAACCAATCTAATTACCTATCCCATCATTTTCTCTCTCCTTTAATTACCTATCACATCATTTTCTCTCTTTTTCTTTTCCCTTAATTACCTATCCTTACTTCTTCTCTCCTTCTTTCTCTTACTTACCTATCCCTACTTCTATCATTTTCTCTCTCCTTCTTTCCCATAATTACTTATACACTACTTCCTCTAATTAAGCCCTACAAAAAAATGCATTGGCAACCGCGAAGTGTACCGCGGTTGCACATAACATTTAACGGAGGTAGTATAATTTATGAATAAATAATACCCAAATCATACACAAACAATATTGATTTTATCATAATTTAAAGCAAATTAAAATTAAACCCATATCAAATCATACTCAAATTCACATTACAATAGTTAATTAAATTCTAATAAAATTGTATTCAAAAAAAAAAAAAAAAATTCTAATAAAATTATTCTAAATTCTAATTCAATTTTAATAATTTACCTAATATAATTATGGGGTATTGGACTATGGGGTTGTGGACTGTGGGCAACAATGGTGCAATGGCGCCGGCTGTGGCTGTGGGCCGGCTACGAGCAAGCGACAAGCCGACAATAATAGTGCTCAACAACTTGAGAATTTTGAAATAGAGATTGGAAAGAAGACGAGTCAAAAATGGGAGAATTAAGGAAATTAAATACTAGTTGTTAAGATAATTGCTTTTTTAAAGTATTAATTATGATAAAATTTTAAATTAACAAATGTGAATGTTGTTCCCTAGAGGTATGAAAGTGGAATTGATTGTCCATAAATGATAATAGATCATGGGTTCAAGACCCACATATTACTTTCTTGATTTTTTCAATGGGGTTGCATATGCAACCCCATCACCTAAGCTAGGTCCCCCACTGCTTGTGTACCATTTGTAATGTCACTTAAAGGTCTTCGACTTGTAGTTAGCGACAATTTGATAATATTTGATGATGGTGAAGGTGTCATAAATAAAATAATAATTATTACTTATAAAGATCTCAAAATATAATAAATAACAATTGTAATTATATATATATATATATATATATATATATATATATATATATATATATATATATATATATATATATATATATATATATATATATATATAATTATATATATATATAGGGGAGGGATCCAATGAGAAGGGTATTGAAAATGAGAAGGGTAAGAAGGATTCTACACCCTTGATTTCACTTACATAAAAAAAAAACCTATGGTCACGATTGACCCAAAAACATATAATTGTAAAAGTAACTATATTACACAGAAAGGTAACTATGACATCAATTTTAAAATGTTCTTTTTTTATAACATAGTATCCTTTTTTGGATACATAGTTACCAAAAAAATCAAACAAAAATCCTTCTCATCCTTCTCATTTAAAATCCTTCTCATTTAATCCTACATCTATATAAATATATCTTAAATTATCTTGAGATATTTCCTTAAATTTTTTTTTTACTTGTTTCTCTCGTCTAGTATTAATTTTCTTTTTAACTTTATAATCCTAATAAAATAATTTTCTTCATCCATGGATAGTTCCTACATCATAAATAAATAATTGCTGACATGTAAAAGTAATTATATTATAAAAATTATCCCAATTAATTATTTAACTTTAAAATTTTAATTTTTGTGTCTTTTTATGGTTTTTATTGAACACTTTAAGATTAGAAATGATCGCTTTTTGCCGATTAGTTTTCATTGATTTCAAATTAATACATATCGTTTCATAAGTGATTTCGAGGATATAAAATAGAAATATTAGTTTAGTGTTTTAACTTACTTTGCTCAGTAAAATATCAAAGCACAAAATCATATTAAAAAAATATGGGTGGGTGGATAGTTTGGTTTACATGCCATGTTATTATTCTATTCACTATCGTATGAAAACGGTTCATTATTAACAAATACATCTACTCAGTATATTTATTTATTTAGTCACTTCAAAATTCTAAGTGATTACTTTAGGGTTAATGTTGAGTATTGTAAGACTCTACCCTAAAATTATAATTGATCATTTTAAGATTGTAAATAATCACTCTAAATTTATAATTAATCACTTTAGAACTTTAAATGTACATTCAATCAGTCCAATAAAAATTGTCTCACCATGACTACATCATTTGAATATATCTTTTTTTATTTTCCATACACAATTATTTTATTTATTTATTTATTTTTTTTGAGAACTACACAATTATTTTATTTTAATTGTCTACATTTTCCATTTTTTTTAGCATGGGCTAAATGAACTATGGAAAATTGAAAACCCTACTTTTTTTCTTTTTTTTTTTTTTGAATAATGAAAACCCTACTTATTTTCTCCTCTTTATATATGGTAATCTTCCTTTCTGTGCCAGCCGTTTTTGACATAAGAGTACCAACAGGCAACATCCCTTTTTCTCTCTCTCTCTCTCTAAATTTCTTAATTCTAGGGTTTTATCTTTAATTTGATTCTAATCGGTTAATTGAAACCAATTACTTTTAAAATCCAAATTTTTTCTGGGTTAAGCTTGTTGTTTTTTTTTTCAATGTTTTATAATCTGATTGAAGAAGATATTTTTGAAGAAGAAGTGAAAAGAAGTACTCTCTAATTCTCTTTGGCCTTTTGATCCAGAAAATCATAGGTAAGTTCACTTTTATCTTTTTGTCTCAAAATTTCTTTGAAGATACAATAAATTAGTGCCATGTTAATACTCAAAAACAAATAAAAATTGTACTATGAAAATAGAAGTCTAATTTGGTTATCTAATTTCTAAAAATTGTTTATCATTGTTTTATGCATATTTTAGATAGTCATATGAGTTATGTTAATATATAGAAATTTAAGAATAAGAGATTTAATTAATACTCAAAAATTTGAAAACATCTAATTGAAATATTTTGGAGTGATCTGCACGGGTAATTATAATTTAATATGGCTGATTTTTGTCGGGTAAGATGATTTATTTGTGGGCAATTGTAATAATTGTAATATAGCAAGAAACTTATTTGAAGGCAACTGTAACCCGTGTAGTAATTGTAATAAGACAAGAAACATATCTGATGACAATTGTAATAATTGTGATAAGTGCGCTGAATGATAAATTAGAGAAGTGTTTTCGGCGGAAAACGAAGTGGCCTGTTTCTGTATCCTTTGATTGTTTAATGTTTAAAATATGTGATCAGTGAATTGAGATGGAGTAATAGTCAATTGTTTAATACTTCCTCCGTTCCAATATAGTTGTAACATACGAAGAATGAACGCTATTTACTTATCAATTTGTGATTCATAAGTAATCTATAAGTTTAAACATAGTCAAGTGAGATTTTGTTTGATTCATCTCGACGTAAAGATTATTAATATTAAATTTTTATAGTTGTATATTATACGTAATTATAGATGTTAAAGATTGAATTAGTGCATTGGACTGCGTATAAAGGCAAATATTGCAAGTATTTTGGAACGGAGGTAGAATTTCTGAATGTGGTGAATACTATAGTAACATTAGTATTTTAGTTGTTAATTTTATAAAAGAAGCTATTTTGAAATTCCGTCTATTTATTGGTGCTCCATGGGACTCTGAACCATGGATCCGCCACTACTCCGTCAAGGCCTCTAAAGTGAATTTGCCTAAGCAAAAATGAAGAGAGTTGCGTAATATTACTTTTTCCTTGATTTTTTCTTTTTTGTTAAATATCTCTCAATTTTGAATTAAGATTTCCAATCTTAATTATGAATTTGCCCATATTTTATATTCTAATTTTCCTCTCAAAACAAGATTTTTGATTGCTTAATTTTTGACATTGAGCTTTTCATTCTAGAGTGAATTGTGAATATTTGTTTGAGTTGTAGTTCTAGTTGCTTTGCTACTTGTGGATGCGTGTGAGAGTTGTTTTGATATATCAATTATTGATTCACAAATTCTTACTTGAGACCGTCTTTTGTAAAGACGACCCAGTCCAATTCTAATATGTATTGTTACAACTCTAAATATAGATTTGGGCTGGACTTTTGAGAGCCGTTTTTACAAAAGACGGTCTCTCAAGAGAGCACCTGTTATTGATTTGCTTTTGTGGTCCTCTGCAGCAATGTCTCACGAAGCGGGTATGTTTGTTGTGCAACAAACAATTGGAAGTGTTCTATGCTGCAAATGTGGTGTTTCTATGCAACCAAATGCTGCCAATATGTGTGTCAGATGTTTGAGGTCAGAAGTTGACATCACAGAAGGCTTGTTGAAGCATGTGACAATCTTATTTTGTACTGAATGTGAGACTTACTTGCAGCCGCCAAAGACTCGCATCAGGGCGCAGTTAGAATCAAGGGAACTACTAACATTCTGCCTTAAGAAACTGAATTTGGATAAAGCTAAAGTTACATTGGTGAATGCTGAGTTTTTGTGGACTGAACCCCACTCTAAAAGAATCAAGATCAAACTGAGAATTCAGAAAGAAGTCCTTCATGGGGCAATTTTAGAGCAAGCTTATATGGTCGAATATGTTGTGCATTATCAGATGTGTGACTACTGTAATAGGCTTCAGGCAAACCCAGATCAGTGGGTAGCATCAGTTCAACTCCGGCAACACGTTCCACATAGGAGGACTTTCTTTTTCTTGGAACAACTTATACTTAAGCATGATGCAGCGAACCAGGCTATCAGAATTAAGCAAATGGAGCATGGAATTGATTTTTTCTTCTCCAACAGGAGTCAGGGGGTGAAATTTTTAGAGTTCGTTGGTAAAGTTGTTCCCATCAGAAGTCGTAGTGACAAAGAGCTTGTGTCTCAGGATTCTAAGAGCAATACATACAACTATAAACACACTTTTTCTGTTGAAATTTGCCCCATCTGTCGTGAAGACCTTGTATGTCTTCCTCCTAAAGTTGCCATTGGTCTTGGAAATTTGGGTCCTCTTGTGATCTGCACAAAAGTGAGCAATAATATAATGTTGATGGACCCAAACACATTGAGATATTGTTTCTTGGATGCTGACCAGTATTGGAGGTCACCCTTTAGGTGTTTGCTCTCTAGTAGGCGGCTGGTGGAATACATAGTGCTAGACATCGATAATGTATCTAGTGAAGTTAATGTTGCTGGTTCTAGGTATGCTTTGGCTGATGCCCAAGTTGCTCGTTTGTCGGATTTTGGAAAGAATGATACGATATTCCACATTAGGACACACTTGGGGCATCTTTTAAATCCTGGGGATAATGCCCTTGGCTATGATCTTTATGGGGCTAATCTTAATGATTCTGAATTGGACAAATACAGAGGCCTCGTCCTTCCTGAAGTTATTTTGGTAAAGAAGAGCTACGAAGAGAAGCGCCAACGAAAGCGTGGCAAGCCCCGTGCTTGGAAGCTCAAGAATCTTAATATGGAGGTTGATGATGTTACCAAAGGTAAGGTAAACCAAGATAAGCTGGATAACGAGTATGAAGAGTTCTTGAGAGACTTGGAGGAGAATCCCGAATTGAGGTTCAACGTTTCATTGTACCGTAACAAGGAATATCAACCATCGGAATCAGCTTCAATGACAGATGGTGATGAGTTGCCTTCTATACCTCTAGACGAGTTGCTAGCCGATCTTGATATAAGTGATGAAAGTGATGAAGCAAATGGTAGTATGATGGAGTGATGACCTCCTGCAGAACTCAGTAAAGTTTATTACAATACTTTTGTGAAACCCTTTCCATTTTTGGTTTAATTTTAATTTTGTTTTATAGAGTATGCATCCTTCTGAATGCAAAGCTTGCTTTTATTGTAAACCCATAATCTGCAATATATTCCATTCAGAAGTAGTTAATTTATTCTATTACATTGAATCATGAATTGATCTGTTTTCTTCCATAATTGAAGTTCTTGTTTTGTTTGGTTTGCTTTGTGAATCATCACATAAGCAGCATAACAAGTCAGTACAGAATAAGTGATTTCAAACTAATATAAATCTATATCCGATGACTTGAATATTATTCATTTGGAGTATAGGTGTTCAAATCAGACCCGATGACTTGATTAGACTACCGACTTTATAACCGAATTCGATTTGACCCGACTTAAAAATGGATCTACAATTATGTAATGTAAACACAAAATTCGATTTTAAATCGACAAGAAACACCTAACCCAAAATCAACCTGATGACCCGAATGAGGAAAATGAATATTTAGAAAAAGATGTTGACTTTATTAAGGAAGGTAAATTGAAGACTCCAAGGACGCTAAGTACTAGAAAATTTTTTGATGTGTTTATGACCTTTAGAAGCCTATTTACATTACTCCCATCTATACAAGCAACTGAGCAAGTAGCACATTTATTTTGTCACTATTACTTATTACCTTTAATTTGTATTTACTCTAATTTTTATTGCTTGCATCCAAACCAAATTTAACATTGTTCGTTGCTCTATGATATTTTACATATTACGGCAATTACACGAGAAAAAAATAATCGTGTGAGATCTTGTTTTATTTGTCTCGTTGCATTGCATATATTCATGATATCAAATTTTAGTTATATAACTCTAGATAAAGATAATCCGATAAACGCGTTTGGCTAAAAGTTTGGGTGCTAGTAAAAAAAATCAAAAGAAGTATTTTATTCTTATGGAAAATTTACTTTTAAAAATCCGACCTTTGGGTTGTTCTCTTCTAAAAATCCGACCGTTTGATTATTTTCTAAAAATCCCACCTTTGCACCTCATCTTCACTTAAAGTACACAGCCCATTGTCTACCTGAAGAACCGGTTAAAATGAATTTTATAAAATAGGAAAATTTACTTTTAAAAATCCGACCTTTGGGTTGTTCTCTTCTAAAAATCAGACCTTTGGGTTGTTCTCTTCTAAAAATCCGACCTTTTTTTATAGATCTCATTTTAACCGGTTCTTCAGGTTAGACAATGGGCTGTGTACTTTAAGTGAAGATGGGGTGCAAAGGTGGGATTTTTAGATTATAATCAAAATGTCGGATTTTTAGAAGAGAACGACCCAAAGGTCGGATTTTTAAAAGTAAATTTTCCTATTCTTATTCTATAAGTTAAAAGTTAAAACATAGTCATGACTCATGTGAGATTTTGTTTGATCGTCTTAATGCAAGATTTATTAATATCAATTTTATATTTTGAAAAATTTACCTAGAATAATCCAATTTATTTATGATTTTCATACAATAATCTCACCTATCGGTTAATCATGAATAATCTCAAAAATCATTCGGTCACCGGGTTTACTTTAGGAAAATATCCTTCAAAGTAAGAATTATTCATGGATCATGGTTAATCCATAGATGTGATTATTGTAGGAAATCATGAATACGTTGGATTATTCAAGGTAATTTTTCCAATATTTTAAATAAAAAACAATTATAAATATTAAGATAATGTTACCTCGGTTAGTGTTAAAACCAAATGAGACTACTAATTTGCATAGGAGGGAATATAATTTTGTTAACAAAAAAGTTAGAAGAAAATATAAAAGATAAATCTCCTAGGCAAATTTGTATACCCCATCGGGTATTTATGTTGCCAATTTATAAAAAAGTGGCACTTTAGGATACCAGCCGGAGTCATAAATACCCAACCAGAACCAGGTATGGAGCTGGATACACAGCCGGAGTCATATAAGCGGCTGTATATCAAGGTATCATCTTCCAGCACAACCTCCGTAGTCAGGGTTTTATCCGGTAGAAAATGGAAAGTTGTTTTCCCGAATAGAGAATCCAGAGTCTTCCGGTAGCCAAACTTGTATCTAGCAATATTGAAATGACGATGAATCTTGATGCGCCATGACGTAGTAATGTAGGTGATGAAGCTCAAAAATTGCTTCAAGAAGTTCGACTGCAAGTGCCACTGGAAATTTCAAGGTGTGTCTTTGTACAGAAAAATGATCAGAAGACTGTACAAAAAAAGGTTTATCCATTGAATCAACACAAAAGCTATTACTTAGCACAAAGATTTGCTGTTGTCCAACAATTTTTGGATTAGTATAACTAGAATTCCGAAGAAGGCGAACTCTATTGAGATCAGATGAGAGCATCTCAATTACGGTTCTTTTACATTTAGAACAATGACTAAGCTCAATCAATTTCTAACGCCTTCGAACGATCAACAAGACAGCTTGCTGATCCCTAAAAGATTTCAAAAATTTGCACAAATAACACCTCTCCTTTAAATCAAACCCTGGCGCTGTAGATCGGTAAACGTCTTCTTATTATAGATGTTTCCCTCCTGGTCTTCATATTCTTCTTCAAGGTCGGGTCGCCACTTGTGCAATCCTTGTCTCTGTTGAATTTTCTCCCATAGATTCTTAGCATCCTGCAAAGCAAATTGAACACAAATCAGGAAACTAGAAAGTGATTGTGAGTGTTGTGTAGCTGATTCAGTAAACTATGCACAGGCACAATTATAAGAAACACTATGCTTATGTTATTCTTGATATATTCAATCCTCCAAGTTAACTAGAAACTAGTTCCGTTTCACGCCAGCTACCTCGTTGAGGTTGCCACAATCTCAATCCATTTCAGTCAGCCTAAACCAAGTGTTCTACAGCTTTTTATTTGGATAATCATTATTCAATGCCACTTATCAACTTTCACAACAATGTCCCCAGTAAGTTGGTAATATATAGAATCATACCTGAATAGAAGTAATTTCATTGAAGTTCTTTGTGTTTGGAATACCAAGACAGCGCATTCCATGTTGGTGACGCCATTCTTTGAAATGCCTCTCGAAAGCTCGACGACCCCAATAACTATGGTTCCCACAAATTTCACACTTGAACTCCTATAACAAACATTAGAAAAAATAGAACTTCAGGAGCCCCCATATACAACGGTGTAATTTTTAGAAAATATCAGCGTGCAACTTTAACTTCAACAAATAAAAGTCAAAACAAAATCAATGATATGAACTACAAATCTCAAGATTCCAAGACAAAGGAATAATACGAAGCCATAGAACACTTTGAGCTAGAAGCTAATTCAAATCAAGAAGACCCTATTAACAATTACATGAATGGAAGTATACCTGTCCAAGACCATGGAGCTTATACAACCAATACGGTATAGGCTTCCCATCCCAACCAAGAGGCAACTTAAGAGGATTGTATATTGGTTGGTCTTCTTCGTCACTTTCAGTGTCACCTTGTACATCTTCCTGCAAGATTCATAAACCATAGGAATAAACAAAAACTACAACATTGTTGACTGTAGCACCCAGCTACAAGTCCACAAACAAATAGCATTTGAAAGCATAGATAGGTATACACATATAATATGTAAACACAAAGAAATCACCTCCTCCTGCTCCTGTTGCAACTCCTCCCAAGTCATCCCCTGTTTCTTCACTGCGTTTTCTTTTGTTCGGATTATGATCTGGAGATGATTAGCACAAAAAAAAAAATCAATATTAATTTACAAAAGATGTTTGACAAGTAAAGCACAATGTTTTTTTTTCATAACCCGGGTATACGGGCCAGCTTGTGTGCACCAACTATTCCATGTAAAGCACAATGTTAAATACTATATCCAAGCTTTTGCCCAGAGAAGTTAACAAAATGTAGCTACAAGCTAACCTCTTCAAGAAGTTCACTGAGCTTTTTGATTTTGGCCTCTACTAAAGCTAGTTCCTTGACATCTTGCTTCTGAAATTGCACATTACCATTGCCATTCTGTTCTAAACCACGTGGAGGTTTAGCAAAGTGCTTTTTATCCAACTTTTCAAGAGGAGTGTTCTGCAAATATGGACAAGAAGGCCATCAAAAAAATTGTCATTTAAATATGAATACATGCAATAAAATTTATTAATAAACAATAGAATAGCAATACAGCATATTCTATCATCACACCCTGAAAAGCCCAAAAATGTTAAAATTTCAAGGGTTCAGTTTATTGAATCAAACATAATTTTTTGTTTCCTACTACTCAGATATTGTTTAGAAAGTACCTTAGTAAGGAATAGCCTCTCTGCTCTCTGTAGAACAGTTCCACCTGTCTTCAGTCCAAGAGCAGCCAAGGCCTGATGTGTAACAACAAAATCGAACATTAGGTTTGGGATACAAACAAACAATCTAATAAAAAACGGCAAGCATCAGTAAGGAATAAAGAATGAAGGACAAACCAATGTAACCAGAAAGGAAATATGAGACTGGGAGCGGAAACGAAAATGGAAATGCAGAATGTTAATTTAGAGTTTTGGGAGCGTATCGTTCATATAACAGGGTGTTGGGGTCAATTTATATACAATATTTAAATCAGATGTAGAATGAAAGCTTTTTTATTAGAACATTAATCTTGATTTAGGTGAAAGAAATTTCCAAAACGTTAATCTAGAGTCTCAGCCTCTCAGGGATGAAGAACTTTGTGGTATTTGGTAACTAGGGAAAAAACATTTCATATGAAGAAAGGAACTCATGGAATATGGCAATAGACAAATACTGCGCATTGTCAAGTAAACAAAATTCACAGGACAACATTTAGAATGAAGTTGATGAATGCCCCTTCTCTTTGATAATAAAATTTGAATCTTAGCAATATACTTCTTCTGGTTATTAGTTGTTATACTTCTTGTTTTCAGACTATTCCATGCCCTATTTGACCCATAATATTTTTAATTGTGCATAATTAAAATTTTAAATTGATACCTTGTAAATATGCATTGAGATGCATCAAACAAGATACCAAATGACAATGTTTTTCCTTGTACATAAGAAGAAATAAGTTAATATTGCTTGATGTATACTCCCTCCATCCCATGGAATTTTCTATATATTCCATTTTAATTCGTCACATGCCATTTGCTACAATTTTTATTTTAGTTACGACCAAGGGGCAAGGGGTAAAGTTACTATAGACAAAAATTACATGTCATCTCTTGTGATATATATTCAAATCAGACTTGAAGACTTGGTTACAATAGCAAATATAACTAAAACAAAACATAAGAAAATTGTTGCTGAGAAAACTTAAACCTTTAAGTCAATGCTATATAAAGGCTTTTTTTAACATTAAACCACCAACCTTCTACTACTTAGGTAACAAATTATAATAAAAAAAATTGCAGTGGCCGAACTAAAAATAAGCTGCAAAAGTGGGCTGCCAGCTCCCCATGTGGTTTCGCCACTGGCTATGACTTTACACTATCTCTAATTCTCATCCACGTCTTTATCTTATCTTTTCATTCCATCCACACATTTCAAATATTTCATCTTATTCCGCATAAAACCAAACAACAATTAATACGATAACTTATTGTATTTGTTGCAATTTTCATGGAACGGAGTAGTAATTCTTATACAAGTGTAAAGACAAATAGCACAAAAAAGCAATAGCCATCTAATTAAAGAACACCTAGATACTAGTCCACTTCAATATAAACTTTGAAAATATCATCAAGCACGATTTCATGCATGAACCAGATTAGCAGTCGTGAACAACATCTCAACATTTCGCCAGTTTGAACTACCTTTAGATTACTCGACTTAGTGGATTCTAGAATCTTTTGTGAAGTACTACCTCAAATACCTCCATAGAATTCCAGAGGAATGTTTTCCATTTAAGCTAGGTGAGTTAGCTACTGCTTTCAGTCAACTTTATCTTATAATTAACAACCTTCAATTTCTTTTACCAACTGCAACCTTATTAACAAAATCCAAATGAAAAAAATCCGCTAGAATTCGACAGAATGTAGTAACTAACTGTATTATTAAAAGGTTGTAATAGGCTAATAGGCAGAAGTTCCCAAACAAAATACATGGCTTGAAAAAATGACTAACCTCTTTCAACTTCTCAGGCCCCACTTCCATAAGCTCTTCCACTGTACTATAATAATCAAGATCAATAATGTTATCCTGAGAAACATGTCCATTTTCTCGTCCCTCATTCTTCCATCCCTCTACTTCTCCATTTTCCCATTGCTCTTCAAATTCAGCTACTACCTGATAAAACACAGATGCATGCTGAATTAGTAACAAGTAAACCAAGCATTACCAGCAGTAAACAAAATCAGTTGAGCTATAATCAGCAGACTGTAATGTTCCCTACATCCAGGTTACAATTTTTTTTTCAGTATATAATTATTAATTTGCAAAGAGATTTCAAGAGTGAAAAGGTGGGACTGATAAAAAGCTAGAGAAAACTTTAAATAAGAAAAAAGAAACTTACCAAAAGATTATATTCCCTCTGTTCTAGATTACTTGCTCTATATTCCTAATTGGGTCGTACTAAAATAGTTGGAAGACTTTCTTTTATAATAAACTTTTACCTATTAAATCTTTTAATCTTACCTGATAGAATCTATTTAATCCTACTTTAATACATTTACGATATTTAATTGATTCAATAAACCTATTTTAGTGCATTTCAACTATCCAACCCACGCCTACATAACAACTAATGTGGGAAGGAAAGAATACAATTTATTAAGGAAAGTGCAAATAAGGGGCAAACATACAGCTTTTATGGGATAGAAGAGGTAGCATAAATGATTCTTTAGAAACAATCTGCAAAGAGTTTTTTTACTATACATAATAAGAGGCATACTAAAACAAATGAGGCATTATCATGATAGAGGTACAAAATTAAATAATACAGAAAAGTTATAATCCAATAAAACTCCATTTTTTCAGAATGGCTCTCAATCAAATATATTTAATAGTATCTGAAGCTGTCACAGAAAAGCATGATGCTATGGGCCTAAAACAATACGCATATTGTCACATGATTCACTAATCTCCTTGCAAATCGTGAATTAAAGAGTGCATTATGGCCAGTTTTGGGCTATTTTAGGGTTATTTGGGCGAATCGTGAATTCAAAAAACGAATTAGTTGTCGAATTATGTTAGACTGCGACAAGGCTACAAACTCTTTCCTAAATCAAAATTTAAAACATGTGTATAAAACAATGCATCAGTAGATAAAATTGTTGCACTCTTCCTCCATCCATACATATATCATTCAAAAATGGTGTTAGGTCAATAACATAGTATGTTTGATAAAAAATACGAGGATCTAACCTTCGAGAAAATTCTATCCAGGTCTTGTAAAGGCTCAGTTCTCTCCAAGAAAAAGATTAGATACTCTAGAAGCTCAGTAATATACTCCCTGTACTGCCTGCAAGAGCATCAAGCAAATAAAAACCAATAAGCAATTGTACTCGGAAGTTGTGGACATAACAATCACAAAAAGATAAATAGAGAAGAGGTTTACCTAGTCATCTTTCGTTTGCGAGGAATCTTGTGTAGCTGTGAGAATACCTCCACGTAAGCAGTGTATTCCATTGGTTCGCCAAATTTTGAATTGATGTACCTATTGTAGAATTCATGCAGATCTAAGTATCGGCCAAATCCTTCCTGAAATTTCAAAAGTGCCGCGGTAAAGTTGTATTGTGAACAGTTAATGCAAGTATAGTCGTTGCAGACAACCCTCTAAACATTCAATACTGTGCAGAATTCAGGTGACTATTCAGGCAAGATACACACAACAAATTCAATTAGAACCAACAATACCAACTACCCAACATTTTATTACTCTAATACTTCTACAGGGCTCCCGCTTAGACATGGTTTGGAGGGTCAAATGTAAACAACTACAACTCATATTGAAACTGCTATTTCACCCCATCACCAATGAGAGAACGAAAAATAATTATCTTAAACATCTTGGCCTTTTTAAAATTGCAATATCTCACCCAATTGTTTCTTGGAATGCAACCGAGTGGAGAAACATTGCTTATAGTGTATGAGAATTGGAAAAGTATCAGGTGAAAACAACGAAATGGCAAAAGCTAAAAACCAAACAGAGTTATACATGTTCTGACAAAAGATATACATATTATCTTAAAGGGTGCACATATTTTGGTGAAGGAAAAAGTTTATGGTATTTACAGAAATGCCACTCGAATATGTACATCTTTTAAGTATGTATGTACACCTTTTAGCAAATGCCAAATTACAAAAAAATTGCCAACAAATATGTGCCTCTTTTATGCTTGCATTTACACTTGTTTTCTATTTCCACCACTTTAATTGATATTCACATGATCCAAATTCCCTAGCACTCTCTCACTACAAATATATAGAGAGAGAGTGTGTCAAGTTTGGGTCGGAACCGTAAGAACCATATTCACTTCAAAGCAACACTTTTTTTTCAAAAAGTATCACCTTTTATGTAAAAACACTTTTTTATTAATTTGTTAGTTTTTTTCTGAATTCTTTTGGAACTAAAATATTGTCTGCAAAGTAAGATTTTTTTTTGCCAATAACACCTTTTGTGTAAAAAGTAACACTTTTTTAACACGTTTGACAATTCTTTTTCTTCCTTATATTTCTATTTTGGGGATAGTGTTAAACAAGCAAAAGCAAACAAATGTAGTGGGCTCATGCTCTTCATCACTCTCCTCAACTTCTTCAATATGAACAATAAACAAAAACTCATAATTTAGGCGGCGGAGTGAAAATATTCGATATTTTGGAGGATACTTGCCCCATCCTAGCCTCTCACATAAGAGGTCCACATCCTTGAGTGTTTTCTAACTTGTGCTACATATGAACTTTGTGAAAACAATTTCTATGACCGACATTCTATGAAATCTTTTGCGCTCATCCTCATCAACTAAGTTGATATCCATATTCTTCCACGAAGTACTTGAAAAAGATGAAGGAGCAACAGGTGAAAGGTTTTGGAGCCCCTTTTTGGATCAATGATCAATGTCTTGATATTCAAGCAAGACAACCAAGTACACTTCAAAAAATGAATCATGAACACCCTAAGCAAAACTTTCATTAATCTAATTGTGAAAATAAAGACTTCAAGAGTAAAAGGGTAAAGGGGGAGAGCCTGACATCTTGAAGAATCTTAGTGCAAAAGATGAAAATAAAATCCCAATTTCAAGGGCCCCCATTAAGGATTGAATAAGTAATTCAAATCTCTTATTAAAGCATACGTCTAACAACTAAACCTAGGAAAAAGGTATACTATAACATCAAAGACATGAATTTCCAAGGATAGAATTCAACAAAATTCCCTTACTCCTAACCCTAGTTAGTTTGGGCATTATTCACTTTTAAGTTATAAGAAAATTTAAAAGTCTTTCAAATTTGGTGAAAAAAACCTTGGAAATTTTTTATGTATAGGAAGACAATAGTACTTTTCTTGATCACCAACTAAGCCTTCTTCCAAAGATATTGTAGATTGAAGGTAGAAATATCAATTATTCCTACACCTTAATGCTTCCAAACTGCTAGTAGTCGTTTTCTATGATCTTTCCATAATTCAGCATGCAATAACACTATAACAATTACTCCTTTGAACTAAGTGTTCTTACCAATGTATTAAAATAAGTGGCATCTTATAATTATAGACATCATCTAGACACAAAACTCCACCATCAATAACAAAAACACACTGTCCTAGTGTCCCAAAAGAAAAGGCATAAGAAACAAGAAATAACTAAAAACAAAGAACTAACACCATACTTGAAACATCTTCACCAAAATAAATAAATAAATAAATAAAAGCTAAAAAGCGTAGTCATATGAAGACCAAAAACGCCTGGGGCAATGAGGCCTTATGTCAACAACAAAATCAAATGCAACGCCCATTCGCTTGTGTTGTAAAGATGAACAAGACAAATATACAAATTATTATAACTTTTCAGTCCTCGCCTTCTTGATAGATGATGTCCAATTCAATGGTGTAAACAAAACATTTTACAGACAACAAAGCAAACTAGAAGGGAGTTTCAGATCATGATATACAAACTCTTTCACTAAGTTTCAAAGAAACAAGGTTTAGCACTAATTCTGATGTCCATTGAACGGAATCTACTATTTAATTTCATGAAAGTGAGAAGGTGCCAAGAGAGGAAGAAAGTTTGCAATTTGAAGCAAGACCAGCAACAAGCTTAGCACTGCCCATAAGGTGATTGTATTGGTTTGTACTCCCTCTAAATCACCACTAAAGTCCCATTTGATTTAGCACTCTATCCAATGCACTTATTCAATCGTTAATATCTCTAATTGTGCATAATTAAAAATTATGGAAAGTTGAAATAAATAATCCCTGTATTGAGACGAATCAAAGAAGATCCCACTTGACTATGTTTTAACTTATAGATTAATAATAAAATACAAATTAAGAATAAGATATGAATAGTGTCAAAAAACAAATGTGAACTTAGTGGTGAATTGGAGGGAGTATATTACTTGGAATGTTAAAAGGTATCAGATATACTTTTGATTCTAACAAAAACTACTTCAATCATAGATGGTTGTTTTTAGACAAACAACTAACTGAACGAAACTTGTACTAGACCGGCCCACTTGTAAGAACTTCAATGTTTGATGAAGATATGCAAGGGAACAATCACTTGTAGGTTGTACAAAAATACTTTATTCTATATTCTCCTCTCACGTTCCCGTGATAACCTACTTCATTTGTTCTGATTTCAAGAAAAATTTCTTAATTCTTATAAATAAAAGTCTCAATAGAGAACCTATCTATTCCCTTACATACGCAAGTGTAGGCATATCTAATAGGATGGATTCATGAAATGAAAAAGAACATACATACTCTCCAGGATTTTTGTTAACATTGTGCCAAATCAAGTAATAATTCTTTACAAAATGCAACACAAAAAGAAAATGTACCTCTCCACTGAAATCAAGGACAGGATCCTCCTTGAACATCTGCTCATACTCTTCCCCAGCATCAACGACACGGGCAGATGGATGCCGCCTGTGGTACTCCCGAATCTGCATAGTTTCACACTCTCAAAGTTTCTAATGGAAAACAACAAAGCAGATTTAGCGCAACCTAGACAAGATAAGTGAACAGAAATCCCGCACATAAACTACTTTTCTCTTCTTAAGTGTTTAAATCATGATCTAACTTCTGCCCTCTACTCCTAGCTACATTTAAAATATATAAGCATTCTCCTTTTCTTATTAATTGCACCATTCATCACAAAATTAAGCGGGTTAGTTATAATAGTAGAGTAGCAAACAAAAACAACCAACTTCAGCTCCCTAACAATTCAACCATCACATCCAAAAGTTCAAAAATTATGGACATCAAAATTGCAACGATGATTCAACCATAATCAACACAAAGTCTGAACAATGGAAGAAAAAAATATACCTCTTTCAATCTATCATAAAATGCACTAAACACATTAGTACCAGTTGCAGTCTGTCCACCAAGTGCCGCAATTTCATCTTTTCGAGCATTATCCTTATCTTCATAAATCTCAACCTTCAAAATAAAACCCTAAAATGTAAAAAACAATATCTTCCACGAATAAAAAAAAAAAACTTCAAATTGACAAAAAAGAGGGAAAATTACGAGCTTATCAGTGTTAGAGACGATGTGATCAATCATAAAACGAACACGATGGCTTTGATAAAGACGATCTTTAGAAGAAGCAGGTTCATTCTGAAACTCTTTAACAATTAAACGCTCTAATCTTTCGACTTCTTCATGAGAACCTCGAGTTACTTCAAGAAGTGTCGACGACATTTGTGTTGTTGTCTGGTTGGTTTGCCCTAATTTGATTTAGGGTTTTTTGATTTGTCGGAGAATTGAGGATTTGAGTTGCAGGGGTTTTGTTCTTATTTTGTATCCTGGTGACGGTGAAAGAATGGAGGATGATTTAATCCTTCCGTTTGTTAGATACAACTCGCGAATAACGGTTATTTGTAAAATTAACAAATCATCTCTATTTGGTGAGACTTAAAAGATGAGAGTTTTGTTTTTTTTTTTTTTTTGAGTTAAGAGTTTTGTGATTTTAATTACTTTTATTGATTTTATTTATTTTATTATTATAATTTTTGTTTTTTTAGTGGTGATTTACAAATCAAATTAAGTTATTGAGATGAATTATTATTTCCTAATCAAATTCCCACAAGAGAATACTCAAAAATTAATAAAAAATTAAATATATTAGATGATAAAAATAAAATATTTTCTTGTGAGAGATTGTTTGTTTGAAAGATCATTTCTCTTTGGGTCGGCTTATGAAAAAAATGTAAAGTAAGGGTGTTCCTGTCTGATTTTAGGGTCTATTAATTTAATTGAATAATCACTGATTTATGATTTAATCTTAATGATTATATTGGTAAGAGCTTCTTTAATTTAATTCTTTGCCAGCTATGCAACAAGATTTTTATATAAGTGAAGAAACGTCTCGAAATCTGCAAAACTCACCAAGGGGTGAGAATGACTTGGAGTTCTTCTCTGGATTCCAACATCAACGTCCAAGTCAGTTTCAGTATCAAGAAAAATGATGAATTTACCTAATAAGTCCTTCAAGATGCACAGTGGCAATCAAGTGGAAATTGCTTAGGGTTTGTTTACACGAGAGGTCTTGTATTATAATTGTCAAAAATATTCATTTTATCTGGAAACGTTGCTCTGAAAATCAATGTGAAATTATGAAATTCAGTCAAGCTTGTTCTTATATTATTTCTTTAAATTCTTTGTACTTCTCTCTCTATACGAAATTAGTTACCTCATTTATGACGTTTGGGGCTGGTATTTATAGCTAACGATTGTGAGACAAACATTTATTTTTCCCAATCTCGAGAAACATTCTTTGCATGTGCCAATCTCCTTTTAATACGTGTCGTTCTTCTAGATTCAATCAAATATTTTTTTTGTCTTTTGTAACTTCTATAATCAACATGTGTCCCACTACTCAAAAGAATCTCTTAAATGCTGGACAAGTGTCTTTAATACTCACGTGAGTTTCCCATGCATTATACTTAGCACCGCAGTTACACTTTTTATACCCTGAAGGATAAAAGTTGTCAGATGACGCTCAAATAATGATCAAAGTTGCCAGATTTCGATTGATTTGATTTCCTTTGACCATATTTTCCCAAAATTATCTTTGCTTAATATTTTTACCCTACAAAGACTATACACTAAACTTTAATGAATTTGGCCTGAGAGACGTCTCTTAAAGAGACAACCTTTCAGGGGACTGGCTAATCATAAATTCTTGTAAGAGGTTATTTCTTATTGGGTCGGCCTATTATATATACTATTTTTTAAAATATTGTAAATATGCATTAAGAGGGACATAAGGTAGACATTTTTAAAATATTAAAAGTAAGCATTGAGAATATGATTAGTAACATTAAGATAATAAAAGTAGAAATTAAAAATACAATAAGTAGACATTAATTTTTAATAAGCTGGACTCAAAAAAGTTTCTCAAAACACACTAGACTAGCTGTTATTTTATTATTGGGTTAATCATGTCATCATCCTACCCCGGTGTATTACTGCATAGAAAGCTATGGACTCTGGGTTAATAATTAATAGACACAAATTCTTACTTGAAACTGTCTTTTATAAAGACGGCTCTCAAAAACCCAATTCAATTCTAAATATATATTGTAACAGCTCTAAATATAGATTTGAGCTGGATTTTTTTAAATCGTCTTTACGGTCTCTCAAGGGAGAACCTGATCAATCAAATTTAATATTTATATTAAAGAAAATATTACCCAGAATAATACGACCTTTCACTGATTTCCCAAGAATAATACGAACTTTCAATTAACCACCAATAATACGAACTTTGACATGCATTTTCCGCTGGCATACATGATCAGTTTATAACCAGTAGTACAGTTTTTTTTTACCGTTGCTCAGCAGGTTTCATCTCGTATTATTGGTGGTTAATTGAAAGTGCGTACTACCAGTTGAAACTTGCTGAGCAACAGTCAAAAAAAGACTTGTACTACCGGTTATAAATAGGTGATGTATGCCAGCAGAAAATACATGTCAAAGTTCGTATTATTGGTGGTTAATTAAAAGTTCGTATTATTCTTGGAAAATCAATGAGTATTATTTAGGGTAATTTTTCCTATATTAAAAACATCCAATCCAATGCACTAAATTGGGAAAGATGAACTATTGCAAATCGGTCTACTTCTAAGATAACTGAATCAAAATGTGGAAATCCATTTTAGGGAGAGACGATGATGAAGATAGAGATGAAGATTTCTTCAACAACCAAACCAATGATGATGATAACCTCTGCGCTCTCTCCTATACCCAGGTTTTTCTTCTCCATTTCTACATTCAGCATTATTTTTCTCATCTCCCCTTCTGTTTTTTCTTTTTAATCTATGATTCTAATTGTTAATTCCATTTCTTTTCTCAGAGACTCTATGGGTTTGCTGCTTGTTTGATCTCTGGCCTTCTGTTCATATTTCTTGTATGTATTTCCCTTCTAATCTTATTTTTCAAGATATTGAATTGGGTTTATCTTCCTTTTTTTGTTTTCCTAATTGTTGATTTTAGTTCTATCTGCACTTTTTTTGGGTGTTAATATCTTCTGTTTTCTAAGAATTGGATCATGGGTTTTTGTTTGTTGAAGTCAAATACTTGTGGGAATTTGTGGGTAGACATTAGAAATTGATGATCATTCATCATATGATTATAATCTAGGTTGATGGTGATAGGGTTTTTAAATCTTGAAATAGATTGCATTTGACATTGATGATAGTGAATAGTCACAATGACACTATATTAATCTGATAATGTATCATTGCGGCTGTGAAATTCAGTAATTGAAATAGTGTGAGGAAATGTTCATCATGATATTATTGATAGAGGGACACAATTTGATGAAAGTGTTTACTAAGATATGTTCACCATTGATATTCTTACTTGGGATTGCAAATTTAGTAAGCTGCTTGCATCATCAATTTCTAAATAGATTGTTGGTAAAGCATCGGAATTCCTTGTTACTCATTCGGTAGTGTAAACTGACTCGTGGGAGCCGAAGAGAGGAAAGGGGAAGACATAGAAGCAAACGGAAGGGGAGGAGTGTACTTAGACGAAATTTTTCTGCGCAAAATAAGTAATGCAAGCCATGATGAGAATTTTTGGCTAATTTGAGAAGTTATATTCTCTTTTGCAATTGTATAAAATGAATGAATAAATTGGCCGACACTTACTATGGATATTTTTTTCATCAAGTGCAAATGTGCATGTCAAGGATGTACAGCATACTTGTGTTTTATTGTGTTTCTTATCAAAGAATATATGGCTACCAGGAGTTTCATCGCATTTGAAGGTGTTATGATCTTTTGCCAACATATGTACATTGTCATCTTTACAAAAATTTACAATCATGAAATTGTATAGTGAATGTTATCGCACTAAATTAACAAGTTATTGGTTAAAAGTTTTAGATGCCATAGCGATTGAAGTAATTATTCTGGCATAAATACTTACATTGTGCTTCATAAATCAATGAAATATTGACGAGGAGAGTAAATTAAAAGGAAGACGAAGAAAAAGTTTATTGTTTATAGTTGGTATCAATGTGAATTAGGAACTTTTTTGTTTTCTACAATTTCATTATTAACATCATATGCCAACTTTGGTCGCTGTTGCTCTCTTTTGTATACACAATGTTTTTTTTAAAGGTTCAAGACTATCTAAAGATTATTTGATCTTCGTCTCTCAATGCATGATAATAGAAATTTCAGTTAATAAATCTAACGTCTCTTTCTAAAATGAATAGATAATTGAATGAAGGTAGGAAATATAATGTGTTGTCATCTAAATATTGTACTATTTTCATACTATTATTACTAGAAAAATTTTATTTCATCGATAGTATGAATGTGTACTCGACAAGTGAATGTAGTTGTTAATTTACTTTATATGAAAAATGTAATTTATCTAAACTTTTTTCTTATGAACGTTTTTCAGTCCATGGTGGTCTTCATAAAACCTATCAAGTTTGCGCTTCTTTTTACGTTTGGGAATATGTTGGCTGTTGGAAGGTAAACATGTTTGTCCATCATCTGATACCCAACTAATTGTTCTTTTATGGTACCTTGAATTGTCTTTGACAAATGTGCTTTTTCTATTCATTCTTTTGATCCTAGCAAGTCCACCAAGCATATTTTAGTTATTGTCTATGTCGATGTATGCATAAAATCCTCTTGTCCTTTTTTAGGTCGCTATTTTCATTTTTTTCATCTCGTTTTTATTGTCCCTATTAAAATATTTCTTTATTTGGCACATCTTTTTCTCCTTTATAGCCCCACACTCTCCACCTTAACTCTCACTATTTATTTCACCAACCTTTATTTATTATGTCGCACTTCTTCCTTGATATATGTAGGGCAATTAAAAAGAGACGAAAGGAGTTTGTATCATAGTCAAGAAAAAGTGTTAGGCTTTAGTGACACCAGAGTGTTTATCGCTTGTAAGAGAACTTTAGGGTTTGATTGATTGTAGTTGTCTTCTTTTTTTCATAAATTAGAATGTTTTGTCCCAATGATCTCATAAACCACATTTCTACACCTTAAATTATTTTTAAATAAAATTAAATAATGTGACTTACATGGTACAATTATATTTCTTGTCCAATTAGATGTGTAGATTTCTATGCTAGCAATCATACTGCTACAACCTTGAAGAACAAATTTTAAACTTTCATTTTTAATATTATGGAAAAATTAAGAAAATCACCTCATATATATCAAAATTTGCGAACGACCACCTTATGATGTCAAAATACGGTAACACTCATAACAGTTATGATCCTGGTAGTAGAACGGTGATGCAGTAACGGGAGATGCGGTTATTAAAACGTCTAAGTGCCGGTCAACCCATAAGATATTCCTTAATACGACCCAAAGCACATGTTTTTTACACCTTTACAACTTGGAAAACATCGATTCATTTTTTGGAAACTTTTATAATGTGGCCTTGATTTTACTCTATGCCTTACATAAACCTATTTTCACAATTTACTTTATCACATGTTCTTTGCTAACCAACACCTGTAAAATTTTGGATTTTTATTAAGTTTGGAGAAGATAAAATATTAGGTGTGGCGCACACCTTAATGTATTTTTTCTATTTTCAATTGAAGTTTGTTGGAGATAAACATTAGGTGGGATTAATGAGGAAGATAAAAAGTTAGAACTCAAGGGGTCCAAAAAGTGGGCGCGGAACACCGGATATGACTTGAAACCCTAAAGGATAATAGTGAAAAAAGATATGAAAGATTTAGATTTACTGGTCGAGATGGTAGAAAATTGAATTGAATGAAGAATATTTCGTGTGGCCGATTAGTTCATGTAGTCAATCCCAATTTTTAAGGATGTAAGCTTTGGTATTGTTTTTTTTTTTTTTTTTTTTTTTTTTTTGCAATTTTTCCCAATATGAAGTAATATGTATGAGATTAGATGGTGTTAGCTAGAATGTTTACTTTTTTAACAAGTACATAATGGTATATCCCTCAACTCTCACCATTAATATGCTTATTTTTCATTCTTACATTTTTAGCATATATTTTACCCATTCTTGTTGTGCAACTATAGACCTATAAGTTTGAGAATAGGTGTGCATGTCCCATTTACTCCAACTTCTATGACTAGGGCTTTGCTAGCATAGCCCTTAGTCATTGCTGGGTCTTCTTTCCTTTTAAACAAAGGATGAAGGAGTTCTTAATTTGTTGCACTATAATGTGTCGCTTTAGGTTTCACCTTCCAAAACTAAGCTTTTGATTTGCTAGCACTACCATGACTTTGAGCATATGCTGCTTATTGTCAATTCTTAACCATTTGTCTTTATAACTTCCATGTAAAATGTTATGTTTAGTAGTGAAGAGTGTTTGCACTTTTGTAACAACCGACATTAATTCTACGAAATTCATAAATAGATATAGATTAAAGAAGTTACAAGTCTCGTAACTATTATAGGAAATATGTAGCTATTACTAATAAACCTTTTAGGAGACAAATGTTTGTTATATTCCCTTTTTCTAAATTATTCGGCACATAGCATGATTTTTATATTATATTTCTTTGTGTGGCAGTACAGCCTTTCTCATTGGACCGGTTGAGCAACTAAGAAAGATGTTTGATCCTATCCGCGTATATGCAACTGCAGTGTACCTGGGTTGTGCCATTTTGGCTCTAATATGTGCTATTTTGGTAGGCCTTCTTTTTATCTACTAGTAATTTATTTTCTGTATGTTTGTTGACTTGATCAAGCATGTTTAAGTGACAGTTTGTGCAGATGCACATCAAAACCTTGTAATATGAAATGCTTATTGATTCTTTTGAAAGGCAGACTCGAGAGTGAAATGTGAATCAAAATTATGAACATCATTTAACTGTAGCTGAGTGATTATTTGTTTCCTTCAAAACCCGTAGGCAAATCTGCTATTCAAGCTCTATCTTTTTTTTTTCTTTCCTTTTGCGGAAAATTACAGAAGCCTGTGTTATTCAAGATAAATAGCTTGTGAGTTGGTACAAAGATACAACTTTTAGTCTTTTTTGAATACGTCTTGTCATCTACTGTCTTGCTTTTCCTTTTTTTTGAATACTTTTTTGTGGCTTTCCGACAAATCTGAGCATATTTTTGCTGGTTCTTATGCAACAACTATGCTATGCCTCGATCCCAAAAGACGAGATCTACTACATGGATCAAAAGTTTAATATTTTGTGGCTGCTACAATTTGTTGAAGGCTTTATTATATAGTCTGATATTGGCAATTTTGTTTCCTTGCTCTGACTTTGCAGATCCACAGCAAACTTTTGACCCTACTTGCTATGATATGTGAAATATGTGCTCTCATCTGGTGAGTTAACTCATGCACTTTCTTTTACGGCCCGTTTGGTTAGTGGTACTAAATGGTGCTAATAGGAATGATTTATAGTGTATAATTTCCATTACGACCTAATTTCATCAAGCATGGCTCTTTGTCAATTAAGATTTCAAGAAGATCGAATTTTAGATGGATTTGTGCTGAGCTTGATAGGATTTATTGGATTTTTCTATTTGACTTTTGATTTCTTTTGTAGCTTTTTCTGTAAGGTATAGGCTTGTTTTGTAATTTTGTTCTTCCTCCATAAGATGAAAATAATGTTTTTAATCCCCTAAATGACTAGATGAAGCATAAACTGTTTCTTGTGAATAGGGGTGTTCAATGGACCGGGCCCCCATTTTGAGCCCTTATCCGGCCCGTTTTAAGAAGGGCTTTGTAAGGGCCGGGTTGAAAATGGGCCGGGCCGGAAACGGGCTTTACTTTATGTAAAATGAAGCGGGCTATAAAAGGGCTCAATAAGGGCCGAAAACGGGCCTTTGTAAATAACATAATTAATGTATAATTTAAATATTATAAATGACAATGTCAATGAAATTATTAATATTTTATTAATTTTTTTATTATAAATGATAAATTAATTGTTATAAATTGAAAAATGGGGATTAAAATTTTTTTAGGAGTAAAAATGGGCCGGACCGGGCTTTCAAAGCCCGGCCCATTTAAAGCCCATATTAATTTTAAAGGGCCCTTATCTGGCCCGACACATATTTACTTAAACCCGGCCCGACCCTTATCCGGCCCATTGAACACCCCTACTTGTGAATAACTAGAAAAGAGAACACGAGTTTTCGATTATGAACAGTTAAGTCTTAACTCTTCATACTAACTTAAGAGATAAGACTATTGAAAGAAAGTAGTGTCTGGAGACGAATCTTGAGGCAGCAAGTTAGGGCTTGCCCTCCTTTATCAATTTTTTTTTTGTTAGTCTCTTCATAGTGGCCTCGTAGAAAAAATCTCGAATGTCATTGCAACACATCCGTGTTACGACTCGTTTCATGGACATCACAAATGATTTATTGATATGAAAAAAAAAATGTATTTATCAGAATTTAAGTTTTCTTGAAAATATACTGAAGTTAAAGCTTATTATTCTTTTAGAACCTTATGTACTTAAAAAAAGATAATGATGGTTAATATGTTAGAATAACAACTCTTGATGGCATTTAGTCCATGATTTTAAATAAAAGGTTATTTGGCGGGGTTTTGCAGTTCATTAAGCTTAAAATCCGTTAAGCGGCCGTTATGTGATGTAACGGCCTCATTTTTGCAATCAAGAGTTTATCAGATTCAGAAACAATCTATTTGGTATTACAATGGTTAGGTTGCGTAAATCGAACCCGCACACCCCACCTAGGTGAGAACTATTTGGTATTACTAGTGTCATGGGCTCAAATCTGTAATGAAATTTGTTCTTAATACTTAATAAGAGTCTTGAAAAGCCATTTGATTTCACTTTAAAGACTAATTTCCATGTTTAATAAAAGGCCAATTGTATCACCATAGTACAAACATGTGGATTTTGTCGTAGTCGTGGTAACAGTTGTAAAACAGATATAAACGTCAACGTAAATGGTTTTTCGGGTTTCTTGGCCTATATCTATATCAACCGAGCAACGTGAACTAAAGCCAGTCAAGATAGAGAAATTATATTAGACGCTTTAGTTCATCTTGTTGGTGTGATTCTACTTTCTATCAGACGTTGTAGTCCATCTTGTGGTTGGTATGATGTGATTATTGAGCACACCCTGAAATGCTCTTTCATGACTAGTTAAAAAGTAGACATCACCGATGTATCTCGTTTTTTTTGTATATCAATTCATAAAATCGGAATTGTACATAAACAAAATGCTTGTATTACGCTTTCATCAGTTTCTAGTTGCGCTTCCCTTAAATAATCTTTTTGTTAATTTGTTCGAGATTTCTAATACAAGAAATTAGGTTGCTAAAGGTTTGTGTTTTGGCAATAAAATCGGTTATTTGTCGATGGAAAACGAAAGAGTGTAGTGTTTGTAAACAAAGAAATTCTTTCCAAACTCTAAATATTGCTTAGTGAAACAACGCTTTTGAATACTTTTTTTTTGTTGTGCTTTACTTGGTCATCTTTTTACTTAATTAACCATCTATCTCGTCTTCCTGTTTCAGGTACAGTCTAAGCTATATCCCTTTCGCCAGACGGGTAGTTTCCGATGTGATGATCCGTCTCTTTGACACCGAAATTTAGAACTCTCCGCTTCACTATTCTCGTCGACATACATTTCTTCTCATACCCGATTTGTACATCTCGCTTCTACTCAATTACCGTACTCATTTTTTTCTTGTAACAACTTCCTCAGAACTGAAAAGTTTCGACTTTTCGATGACCGATCAAAACTATCAAACGTTGCATTGTGTTTTATCGATACCGACCCTTCACCTCTGCAGTTGAAATGCATATAAGCTGTGATGTTGATTCTTACAAAACTCTTTATTTGAGGCTGCACCACCTACCACAGATTGTATACCTTTGCTACTCGAAAGTTTTACTTACATTTTTTTGAAAAAGTTGTTTTGTAAATGCACTTCTCTCATTGGTTATGTGCTTGTTTTATGTTTGTTGGAAACGGACAGATCATTCGGGTCATTGGGTCGATTTTAGATCAGGTGTTTTTGAGTTTATTCAATATCAGGTTCTGTGTTCACATTGATTTTTATACAATTTTAAATTCATTTAGATGTCGAGTTAAGTTGAGTTCGGTTATAAGATCGGGTAAATATTATATCGTCGGATACTCGGATCTGTTTTGAACATCTTTGGTTGGGAGTTATATTTGCAATTGCGTGTCATATTTGCATTTCATTTCTCATTGATGTTTATTTGTCCATTTTTATATGAACCTAATTGTGCATTATACATTACATCTATCTACTTTTAACATGATTTTTTTGCTAAGCATGAGAAAAAAAATAGTATATAATCTTAAATATGCGCTTGTTTTTCTCAACTACTCATTATTAAATCGGGTTGAATTGACCTAATTAAAATATTAGAGTATAAGTGATAAGTTGAAGTGTCTTACTTTTGGCAATCGGCACAAATTCAATAAAAAAAATTAAAATTAAATTAAATTAAAAAAAAAAAACTTTTTTTCTTAGTCATCATACGTTAAAATAGGAATGAGAACAATAGCCTTGTAATTAATTGGTCTTTTAAATTTTAAAATTGTTAAATCTCATCTTAAAATGTCAATGTCAAAGCCTTGGAATTAGTCTTTTAAGTAATAACTGGTTTTTTAAGTTTTAAAATTGATCTTTTTAGTTTAAATTAATAACTTATCAGATCGTTTCAATAAGACGTGTTTCAAAAGTAAAATGTTGTATCCTACTTATATATGGGTTGAATGTCATAGATAGTACAATTTTTTGTTGGTGTTGTGACCAACCTCTTAAAGATTAAGATTATGATGTATGCATTATAACAATATTTCAATAATTCAATGTTTTTAAATGAGTTTATTTTTTTATAAGAAGGATCAGATAACCTTGTAAGTAAGAATATTATTTTTTTTATTTTTTAATGATAACCATCTTTTGCAAATTCGCATTAACAAATATATTTATATTAAATGAATTATGTTAATACAATTTGTAATTAAAAAGTATAAATTTTGATTACATCAAGAATGGAAAAATATGTCTACAAAAACATTATTTAAATACAAAATATGATTCATGAAGTGGTACATGCCTAGCTTCCACTACTTAATCAAGTCCGCCATCTTTTACCTTTCTTCTCAAATCTCAACTTTTTTTAAAAAAAAAAAAAATTATTTAACAAAAAAACTTTTTTTTTTGAGTGATTCTCAAATCCCAACTATTAAAAACATATTCGATTCATATATACCTTCTAATAGAGGGCTGAAAGAAAGTGGTTAAAGTGTCCAAAAAATTAAGTCTTCCAAAAAAAAAAAAAAAAAGCGATAAGTGGTGTCGAATACGCAATGAAAAAATAGTTTGTAGTGACCGATACAAATTGGGCATACTATAAAGATATTGTTGTAAATTGTGACTTTAGTTTTATAAATCAAACATATAAAACAAAGTTATATAAATTTAGTAGGTTACAAAGCATATGACAAGGCACCAAATGCAAACTTAATCATCGAGAATCACCATATATCGAACATAGTAATAAGAAGATTTTGTTTGATCTTGATATTAATTCTAAGCGAGACGCTCTTTCCTAAAACATCATTTCCTCCCTGCTACGGTGCTTGGGAATGCATACCGGAAATATGTTCTGAGATACAAAGAATTACGCTAAATTCCGAACACACGGAATTTAGAATGATTTAAGAGAAACTTAAATGGAAGAAGAAACAGAAAATTACAAATGAGGATTGCAAGTTTTCGATGTAAAGTGCTAGAGAAGAAAAGAAATCAGAAATTACATGTGTAGAGAATAACACACAGCTACACTAGTCTTATATATTTATAGAATAGCTTACACCATTTCACAAAGCAGCATATTACTTCAAGAAACACAAAATTGATTCACGAACCAAACTTTAATTATATGGTGCAAGTCCAAATGAATGAATGATGAAGAGAATTATATAACATGTAAATTTTACACGCACCTCCACTATAAGATATTATATTCACTTATCTATACCTATCGTTAGAGTATATAATTAGGGGGAAGCCAAGATTTGAAATTGGGGGAGCAAAATGGTTGATGCGCTTGGAAATTATTTACTATAGAAAAACTAGTTAAACTATAGAAATTTTAAAATAATATAGAGTGAAACGAACTTAAATTATAACAAATATTATATTCAACAAATGAAATTGAAGCTCCTTGTAAAAATGTTTTTTAAAAAAAAGATTTTTGACTCTATATATTTGCCTAGTAAGTCTTAAAAACTACTATTAAAATTAAGGTGATAAAAAATCAAATGAATGAAAAATTATGTAAGATAATGTGTAATGACATTATATTATAATAAAAATATACTTCTATATTAGTTTATTAAAAAATTATAGTTTAAATTAAAATTTAAATATGTGTTACTCCAACGATTGAGCTATTGTAATTTTTGTGATATTTTTGCACTCTTTAAATTATATACTATATATTAGTAAGGGGGACCAAAGCTAAATATACAAAGAATCGCATATTTGGCAAGGGGGTCGGGCTCCCCAAGCCCACATGTAGCTTCACCCCTATATATAACATATCATGGGGTTTGATCAACCATTAGCTTAAACTTTTTGATTAGTTGGTTTCTTGATATGATATCAGATATTCAGATGGTTGCGTGATACTTCATATGGTTAGTAGGTTACGGGTCAAATCTCAAACATCAGCGTCAGCCGTCAGGTATAAAGAATGTTAAATCCACACTAAACATTTGATTGAGTTGATTCTTATTAAGAATCAAAATGTTATCTCGACAAGTGTATCCAAACAAATAGGACAATGAAATGGAGTATTAAAATACAAATGCACTTTAAGTAAGAATGAAAGATTGGTAAGCCCCTAAAATCCAGGAAAGAGGCAAAGTGTGACGCTACTTTTCGACAATTTGAGTACCTTTTCTTCATTTTGTAGCATGTTACTCTGTTTGTGTTACTGCAAAAATAATTATATTGCAGGCAACTTGTGTGGTCAATATACTTTGTTAATGTGGCGACTTGTCTTGCTAACCTGTTTTCGGATCTTGTGACTTAACCAAACCTATTCAATTACGAATTTTTTAAAATTTTGAGTTTATAATTATAAATTACTCCCTTCGTTCCTATATGATCTTTCTATTTGGGTTTTTCACAAAGATTAAGAAAAATGGAATCTTTGGTAATAGTAGGTATTATTTTAATTATATAATAGTGAAAAGTAATTATTGTATTGGAATTATGAGAGAAAAAATAATTAAATAGTAGTGTGAAGTAATGATTGTATTGGAAGTATAAGAGAAAAAATAATTAAATAGTAGTGTGAAGTAAGGAAAGTGGGGTTTTAAGGGGTAAAAGTGAGATGAAAACTTTCCAAAAATAGAAAGTATTCTACAGTGGAATAACTTTTGAAACTACCCGTTATAGTAAGGTGGAAGAACATAAAGAAACGGAGGGAGTATTGTTTAAACGCAGTTCAATTTATAATAGATGATCTCATTTTAGAATTTGTGAATGATAAATTAATCTCTCCCTTTTTAAAAATGTGTTTATTTTAGAAGATTTCATTTAAGGAAATAGAAGCTGATTGTAAATACAAATGTTTGGTTCGTTTTGAATTAAAAAGTTTTAATAAATTTCTCTGTTGTAATAAATTTGAGGCAAAGAGAAATTATGTGATTATTATGAAATTGGTAATAAGTGAAGAGATTGAATGAATTATGTTGAATTAAAAGAGAGTTAAAATGTATGGATGAGACTAAAAGCAAATAGTGATATTGTCCAAAAATAGAATTAATGCAAAATAAATAGGATGGACTGAAATGACAGTTGATACAAATATAAGCGGATCATAGAGAACTGAGAGTGTATTTTTTATAATTTTTAATAAATTTTTTTAATGATATTGAAACTTGATATAAGGTTTAAAAACTCCTTAAAAGGAAAATTAGAATATGATTTATAATTCTAGATTTAGTAATGGTCCAGTGCCTTAAAGAACATGCATGGCACCCTTTGATAATTGGTTGTTAGTTTGAAAGGGTCTCAAACTCCATATGTCCTTTTGATGATGGTCTTATGTTCCTTAAAAATCGCAACAGATCAGAATTAGACTCTTTAACGAAATCTACGATACCATCAGCTAAGGCCCCTGGATTAATTAGAGAGATGGAGCAATGTACATAACAAAACAATGCATATGAATATATCAGTTAGCGATATATTATGATAACATTATTGTATTATTTGTATACGCTTAAAAATGACAGCCGATCAAAACTAAACTCTTTAATAAACTCTATTGGAGTTGGGTCCCACTAGCATAGTCCCCTAGAGTAATTATAGACATGGAAACACATACATAACAAGACATAACATATGAATATATGATAGATTTGATATAATAATAATTGGGAAGATCATTTGGAAATATGGGAAATAAGGTAGTTGGCTATTGCATAAGTGGAAGGGTCTTAGTGTAACTCTTTCCCATTCCAAAGGGTCAGGATAGTATTGGCAATTTGGAAGCCCACCAAAAAGTGCATTTCCCTTATTATTTGTATTTGTATTTTTTATTGTCTTCAACTAACATATTGCTCCTATATATAATAGCTTCATAAAATAATTTTTTTTTGTCCCATCTATTTTTCCTTATTAGTTTTTGACATAATGATTAAAAAATCACAAATTCTTACTTGAGACCGTCTTCTGTAAGACGGCTCTCAATCCAATTCTAAATATATATTGTTACAACTCTAGTCTCTAAATATAGATTTAGGCTAGACTTTTGAGAGTCGTCTTTACAAAAGACGGTCTCTCAAGAGAAAATCTAGAAAAAAATTAAATATATAATGCATTAAAATATATAACATTTAAAAGTACGAGAGAATATAGAATTAAAATAAAGAAATCATATTAAAAATAGAATTTGAGCAAATTTATTATAACCTACTCAAATAAAAAATGTGCAAATTGAGTTAGAGTGTAGCACAATAAGAGTAATAATAATGCACCAAACTTTAAGTGGGGTCATAGAAAACATGTTTGTAATTGTTACACTTATTGAGATTTTATACAAATAAGTTCTTTATTGATTTTCTAACAAATATCTAAATGGAAAGAAAAGGGGAAGTGTGTGCAATATTACACTTTTTGACCCACATTTAATTTTGATACTATTTGTTAAATTATTATTATATCAATATTGTTATATTAATTTAATATTATTATTTTTAGGTGTTTAATAGTATCAAACCAATCATGTCAATACTAATATAAAGAGTTTAATTTCAATTAAAAATCATAAAAGATATAAACATGCATAGGATTTAAACTCAAGTCAAAATTATGTCACTTTGAGAATTTGGGACGTTACTCAAGTGATGAATTAAGGTGACTTTTCTATTCACCTACATAACAGAAGTTTGATTCACACCACTTATAAACAGAAGGTCTTCTGAGAGACCGCCTATAGCATAGACGGCACTTTCAGCATCCCAACCAATGAAACTTTCAGTTATTATTTTTGAAAAGTGTAAAAATGGACTAGCCCATTACACCCGTCTATGAATTTGTGTTTTGGCCTAAGTTGTGACTAGATATTTAATTAAAAAATAATTGTGATCCTAATATTTTTCTAGTTGAGTGGACTAGTGGAGTACTTATTGTTGATTATTAAACAATATCTTATTGTTAAAAGTTTATTGTAATACAAGAACTAAATCTAATTAAGGATATGATTAGAGGGCATAATTTTATAACCATAGATCCTTTTGTTTATTGAATTACATGGAATTAGAATCTTTAAGCCTTGCTCTTTTAACTTTTTCCGACACTTCTATTGGAGATCTAGCATTATTGACAAATGTACGTTTTGAATGTGGTCCTTTGAAAATGAGATTCTCACACTAACAATTTTCAGCAATTCTTGTATTAGATCAGTCCATACAAGCAGTCTATTAGTAGTAAAATATTAAAAAACCAATAAAATTTGAATTGTATACAACAATCGTTTTTTATAGAGTTTGGATTGATCCAATTGAGGTCAGTAAAACGATCTTTGTAAAGAATTAGCGAACAATTTTAGGCAAATATCAATTTAATTATGAGAAATTACTTGCTTATTTGTCCCATTAAAATTGCAACCTTTTATAAATTGATGTGAAAACTTTTAAAAAGCAAATGTTATAATTTTAATGAGACGGGTGGAGTATAAATTTAAAAGTATAGCATAAGAATAAAAATAGAAGAGATGCTCATAGAATAGCACTTTTAGGCAATCACCAATCCCTATCACATGTTTGAAGAAAATGAACACTTTTAAGATTTAATTACAATTTTAATTTATGTACAAGGAATTTTAATTAATTAAATATACTTTTAATATTATTCAAAAAAAAAATATACTTTTAATATATTTTAGATTAAATAAAAAAAGTTACAAGGTTAGTTGAATTTCAAGTTTCAACCATTTTATATTAATATCTAATAAAATTGAAAATATGTGATTGTAAATTTACGTAAAAATTTAAAAATTATTACCGGACAAGTATTCAACATGATTCTACCTTAATAATTAATTGTACATTTGTTTTAATAATATTTTAGGTAATTTTCCCTAAACACACTAATGGTGATAGATTTAGATAGTTACTCCACTTTTTTTGAAGCGATTTAGATAGTTATTTTTATTAAAAGAATAAATAATTAAATAATTTCTTATTTATTAATTGTTTTAATATGAAAAATAATATCTAATATTTAATATTTTGAATAATATTCATATAAATATATTATTATTTTTCTTATTTCCCATTTGAAATGACAATCAAATTGCTACTCCTTGAGTTCTTTTATTTTTCTCATTCAGAATTTGGGCAGAAATAAAGACACACAATAATTAGACTTCAGTAATAATTATTATCAGAGGAGAGTAAAATATTATAAAAAGATAAAGAAATATAAATTTCTATTTGACCTTTCTTTTAAATCACAAAGAAGGAATATGATTGGCACATTCTTTTTTTCCTCCCTTCCATGATGTTTTATCTACCATTCTAGTTCAACTTGTTTGGCATTGAAGTATACCGTCCAAGATTGTGACCATCAAGAAGGTCAAACAACTCTATATCATATTAAAAAAATCAACCTTAATAAAATGCTTAAATTTGTTAAAATGAGTAACATGTAATCAAACATGTCTTATCTTGTACTTGGAGAAGGATGGTAAGGAATAAGGATGTGTCGAACTATTATGTTCTAAGGTATGGAACGATGTGGAGTCCTTGAGGCTTTACTAAGGTGAGGATTCATGTCTTGAACGAGGCAAAGCATGAAAAGTGAGCAAGGCAGGCCTGAGTTTTCACAGGTTCAGGGCAAAAAAATAAAATATGGCCCTAATATGAATATAGATTAATATATACAAAATTTATAATATCAAAAAATGTTACACACCAATAATTGAGTTTGATGTTATCTGATTTTTGTTTGATAATCGTGCATCTATAATTCAATAGTTTTTTTATCAAATAACTCAATAGTTTGTAAACAAGGTAACACTTATCATTAAGACCACTTCGACTTGATGGTTAAATGCGCAATTTAATTACACAAGGTCTTAAGTTCAATGCATATGAAGACAAAATTTATCTACTTTTTTCGTAGGTCCTGGGCACAGGCCCTTCTTGCCCTTGCCTTGAAAGCAACAATCAGAAAGTGTCAGAGCATAGTGCTCGTTCAAGCATGTTTAGGGCTCATCTAAGCAAATGAGTCAGAAGTAGGCGATCATTTATATATTGAATTATACATGTTTGAAAATTATAAAAAACTAATATGATGAAAGTAGGCGATTAAACAATTCAAACAAGACCATACTTGACTATATTTTATCTTACACATTACTCGCAATATAAAAATAAACTTGATCGATAAATAGTGTCATTAATTAAAATGTAGTGTGTATTTTAGAAGGGAGAAAGTATATAGAAGTACTCCATAATGATTCAATAAATTGAAGAATGTACTAGAAGAAATAGTAGTATACAAGTTGCATGGATGGCCAATTGATATGAAAAGTGTTAAACAAGCAAAGGTCAGAGATATAATAGTAAAAAGAAAAAGAAAAGGTCAGAAACATAATTATTGACAACTCATAAGCACACTTTACCCACGCTCTATTATTGCAGTCAAAATTATGAACAACAACTCAAACAGAATAAACTACTCCAATTGATGAACCAACACTTATTTAGGTTATCGGATTGATTTCAGGTTAAATGTTTCGAGTTGGTTTAAAGTCAGGTCCTGTGTCTATATTAATTTTTATATAATTTTGAATTTTTAGGAAGTCAAATCAAGTCGAATTCAGTTATAAAATCAGATGAATATCAAATTATCGAATCTATTTTAAAGACGGGACTACAGTAGGAAGACAACCAACTAATTGTAATACTACTTGTACTACTTACAAACAGTTGGCTTCTTTGGGAGGATGAATCTTTCCAATTGTGGACCATTCATATTACATTATTTATAAATTGATTCCCATTTGGGGTACTTTATACTAAGATCTTTCTTTAAAAAATTCAAAAATCCATCCAAAAGTTATATATTTGCTCTTATTCAACATACTAGTCTCATTTAACTTTTTTTTAACTCTTATTGAGGTAACCCTTAAATCTTTAATAATTTTAATTGTGCATAATTTAAAATTAAGAAAAATTGATATTAATAATTTTTATAAGACAAATCAAACAACATTTCACCTGAATATGTTTTAAGTTTTAACCTATAGATTATAAATATAATACAAATTAAAAATAATAAATAAATAATAACTAAAAAATATACTCCCTCTGAATCATTTTAGTTGTCTCGTTTTCTTATTTGGCAAAATCATATCAATTATCTCATTTCCTTTTTTGTCCATCTTTTTTTTTTACCTAAATACCCCTACTTTTACTACTTCCAATACCCAACTACCACCTTTACAATTAATTCAATCAATTAAATCACCAAACTACTAAATTTTTAATGGACTCCACACTACCTTTAATAACCGTGAAAATCTAAATAGAACACCTAAAATGATTCACTATTCAGCAGAATATGAGGGAGCATAATGCAAACTTAAAGGACAAAAAAAAAGTAATTGAAAAGAAAAAAGTTAGTGGATAAGAATAGGGAAATTGGAAAAGTAGTGAATGGTGAGGAAGTGTTTGTCCCACCAGACTACAAAACAGTTAGATATGGCCAAGCTTCATGTGGTTGTCTCTATGGTTTTACAGTTACTCGCCCATTTTTTCTTTAATAATTAAATTTAAAATTATCTTCAGAAAATGTTGTCAATAGCTCTAGAATATGTGCAAGAAAAACAAAACAAATTAAGAATATATATAATGTTAAAATTATACTTCCTCCGAATCAGTTTAGATGTTCCATTTGAGATTTCACGGATTTTAAGGATTGATTGGAGCTCATTAAAAAGGTAGTTGTTAGGTATTTTAATTGATTACATTAGTTATAAAGGTGGTAGTTGGGTATTGGGAATTGGAAAAGTGGGGTATTTAGGTAAAAAAAGGATAGACAAAAAAGGAAATGAGATAATTGATATGATTTTGCCAAATAAGGAAATGAGACATCTAAACTGATTTGAAGGGTGTATAATTTTGTCTAAAATAAAAATATATGGATTAAAAAGTAATTACAAAATCAAGCGCTCAATATTTTCTCGTTATGAGATAACAATATCCATCAGCTGAATAAAACTTCTTCTATTTTTCACTGAAAATACCTCATTATCAGTGTATATTTATAATATCAACTTAAAATTTACTGATGTAGTCAATATAAATAGCCGTTAGGTTGTCATAAATAATTCCTCCGGATTTTATTTGTTGCTACAATTCCAACTACTGTTCACAAATTGATCTTATTTGATGTATAGTTCTCTATATATAATGTAAAACATAGTCTAGTGAGATTTTGTTTGATTCGTTTTAATGTGTATTTTCTAATATTAACTTTTTAGAATTTTTTATCATATGAAATTAGAGAAGTTAAAGATTAAAATCGTGCATTGGATAACGTGAAAATAGAAATGTAGAAACTATTTAAAACCAGAGGAATTATGATCACATATTTTCTAATTTTTTGCATTTTGTGACAGGTCCATTGAAAATAATTCTTGCTATCCTAATTAATTATTTAATTAGGTCATTTTCCACATCCAAATCCATCGGTATTCAGCATACTGTTTGAATGTTGATACATAACACTTATGTTGAGACAAAAGTTTAAATTTTGTCAATTCTGTAACGTACAAAATACGTTTATAATTAAATTACTTGGTTGAGAATTTGAGTTATGTGGATAAATAATTTTTCTTTAGAAATATGTAAAAATATTTTATTTAAATCATCCAATATAATTAAACAAATCAACGAAACTAGTAAAAATCAACAATCAATACACGCCCCCTCACACGAAAGCCCTTTGGGCTAGAAGTGTGAATGCAACATAGGCCCTCCTCATACATGTTGCTAAATATTCCACTTTAAACGAGGGGTAATTAAGATTCGAACCATTGACCTCTTGTCATACTAGCCTCTGATACCATGTCAAGGAACCAACTCAACCAAAAGCTTAATGTTACTTTTAGCCAAATACAAGTACAAGTACTTCCTCTGTTCTTATTTAGTTGCAACATTGTCCTTTGGCTAAAGTATTAAGAAATGTCATTGTCAAGTGCATAATATATAGTATCCTCAGTAATAGTACGTAAAATGCTAATAATGTATAAAGTGAGAATAAAATAGGGATAAAATAGAAAACTATTTAGTTACTTTTAGCCAAAAAAATAACATTCCAAATATCATAAATAAATAAAAAACGAAAAATATTACAAGTAATTTGAAACGACTGCCATTCACCATAGTCCATACTCCATAGGATAAGTATGGGGACCATCCTTTTTTAAAAGGGTCTTGGGTTTAACTGTTTAAGCCAGCTACCCCTCTAAATTATTCTAATAGTCTAATTGTGATGTGATTTTTCTAATTTGGCATCTTATTGATAATAGCACCTCCTTATAAATTTCACATGTTCAATTCCTATCATTTCTTCTCGTGGGGCCTTGTAAACTATTCTCATTGATCATTTCAAAAAAAATAAAAAATATATTCATATTCACCATTATCGATGCTTTAAAAATTGTTATTAATAGTAACATACTACGAAGAAAAAATGATTGTTAGTAGTAATTTAATTAATTTTAAAAAAATTAAATAATATATCTACGATATAGCATAGAAATTAATATTGTATAGAAACTTTCATGATTTCTTTTTACAAGACCCTTATGATTGTATATAATTAAGAGTCATAATTAAAAATATTTGGTGGACATTAGGCGTCTCGTTTTCTTTTAACACAAAAAATTAAGGTATTAGGTTTGATAAAAAGTGGAGGGGTTTCAAATTTATTCTATATTTATACTCTTAGATGATTTGTACAAAGCATTCGCTTGATAGTCAAAATCTAGAAAAAAAATTTACATATAATTATAATTTTATCTGTTTTATAATGTTTGTTACATGTGAAATTTTGCACAAAATTCAAGTATAATTCAAGCCTTGAAAATATAAATACTACTATATTATTCCTATATAAAAAATATTTTAAAATTTTATATAGTGAGATAAATCTAATAAGAACTCTGATCGATACATTTTAAGTTTTTTATATCAATAAAAAATCTCTTCCTATTTTGAATAATATTCCAAACGGCGGGAAAAAATAATATTATACAATATTATATGAATTAAGAATAACAAAA